>VZQC01015090.1:0-19626 GCA_009823505.1 Rhizomys pruinosus
ACTGTCTGCATGTAGGTTGGTGCACCCGTGTTGTGCAATGCCACGGAGATCAGAAGTGGGCATCGGATTGCCCTGGAACTGGAGTTAAGATGGTTTATAGCCGCCACGTGGGTGCTGGGAATCGGAATCGAACCCAGGTCCTCTGCAAGAGCAGTCAGTGCTCTTAATCGCTGAGCCATCTCTCCAGCCCCTTAGTTCCTTTTTCTAAAACAAAGTAGTATAGTAATGTATTTTTTAAGTCAAAAAATTTTTTTTGCTTTTTTGCGGGGGGGTTGAAACAGGGTCTCCCTCTGTACCCCAGCTAGTCTGGAGCTCTCTATGTAGACCAGGCTGACCTTGAACTCAGAGATCCACCTGCCTCTGCCTTCCGAGTGCTAGGATTAAAGGCATGTGCCACCATGCCTGGCCAAATATAAATTTCTTTTAACTGTGTGCTGTAGGGGGCCACATGCCACTGAGTATGTAGATTTGAGAGGAAAATTCTCAAGAACCAGTTCTCTCCATATGGGGCCCAGGAATCAAACTCAGGTTGCCAGGCTTGGCAGCAAGTGCCCTCCACTCACTGAGCCATCTCACCCACCCCTTAACTGTATTTTAGTTACAAGACTTACAAACATGGATCTCCTAAGCCCATGAGCATTATCACAGATTAGGCCAGAGGTGAAAGGAATAATCCTAATACTGCATCAAGCTACAATGAAAAGAACTTTCCTCACGGCTGCCACTCCCAAGCCATAATCTGATCTGTATATCAGTAACTGAGAGACCTTTGATTTTTTTTTTTATTTTTATTTTACTGTATGAGGGTTGTACCTGCATGTATGTAGGTGCACCTATGTCATGGAGTGCCGAGGAAGACAGAAGAGGGGTAATTCCTGGAACTGGAATTACAGGCAGCTGTTAGCTGCCATATGGGTGCTGGGAACTGAACGTGGGTCCTCTACAAGAGCTGCCAGTGCTCTGAACCACCGAGCCATCTTTCCTGGATGAGCTTTAAAACGAAACCAGACCCAGCAATGGTGGTGCTCTCTATATTCTTGCACTTGGGAGGTAGAAACAGAAGACTTCGGGAGGTTTATTGCCAGTCTTGGCAACACCCTGAGTGCCAGACCAGCCTGGACCACATGAGACCTGTCTCAAAAAACATTTTTTTTTAAAAAAAAGAAAAAAAAAACAGGGCTGGAGAGCCGGCCTAGCGGTTAAGAGCACCAACTGCTCTTGCAGAGGACCCGGGTTCGATTCCCAGCACCCACATGGCGGCTAAGAACCGTCTTTGACTCCAGTTCCAGGGGAATCCGAGACCCTCTTCTGACCTCTGTGGCATTGCATGACACCGGTGCACAGACCTACATGCAGACAGTACACTCATACACATAAAAAATAAATAAAAATCTAAAAAAAAAAAAAAAGAACCAGAAAGAAAGAAGAAAAACAAAGACAGAAACATGAGTTTTGTATTGGCTAATATACTATGTGTGGAGACGACAGTGTNAAATAAAAATCTAAAAAAAAAAAAAAAAGAACCAGAAAGAAAGAAGAAAAACAAAGACAGAAACATGAGTTTTGTATTGGCTAATATACTATGTGTGGAGACGACAGTGTGACCGTTTGGGAGATTACTACTTCTTCCCAATGTGCTTGCCCTTTCTTCCACAAACAGAAAGGCATGTTCTAAAGAGGCTGGTCCCTCTGCCTGGGCTCAGAACAAGAAGGCCCATGAATCTGAACCCTAATCAAATATAGGAGCTGACGTAATGTGAGCAAAAACTAAACTGAGGGGTATGGTGATACCTCATTTGGTAACATGCTTGCCTTACAAGCATGAAGATCTAAGTTTGATTTTCAGAATCTGGGTTAAAAAAAAGAGCTGGCAGTGGACCACTGAGATGGATCAGTGGGTAGAGGCACTTGCCGCCCGACAATATAAGCATGAGGACATGGGTTCAATCTCTGGAACCCAGGGAAAGTGGAAAGAGCAACTCCACAAAGTCCTCTGATCTCCACAGGTATGCTGTAGCATGAGCGCTCACACATCACACTCACAATAATCATAGTTAATTTAAATGGATATGATTAAAACATTTTAAAAGTACATTTATTTATGTATTTATTTATTAACGTGTGTGGTGGAGGCACACATGTGCCATAGTGAATGTGTAGAGGACAGAAAATAACTTGCAAGAGTCAGTTCTCTCAATCTGCCTTGTGGGTTCTGGGAATTGAACTCAGGTTGTCAGGCTTTGCAGCAAGCACCATTATTCACGGAGCCATCTGTTCAGCCCAATAATAATTTTTTAACTGAAAATAAGCTGACAAGGTAATATGTAGTCATAATGCCAGTGAAGGGGAGGCAAAGGCAGGCAGACGCCTGGGGCCTCCGGCCAGGCAGCCTAGCCCAATCAGTAAGTTGAGGACAGTGAGAGGAATTGCCAACGTTAGCCTTGGTGCTATTGGCAGCTGATCACTGCTAGGTGAGGAAGAGTTGATTGTCTGTAAGGGAGAGATGCTAGTTAGGCTGACCAGGCTTCAGTGGATGAACCCATATGGAGGGACATCTGGGACACAAACTTGACTGGGTGGGTCGTAACATATGTAAGAAAATGCATGAAATCCTGTGGGCAGCTTATAGGGGTAGTGCAGATAGGGGAGGGGGCATAAATATTAAGATGTGTAAAATACACAAAAATTTGGGGCTGGAGAGATGGCTCAGTGGTTAAGAACTGGAGTCTGTAACTCCAGTTTCATGGGGATTCAATGCCCTCTTCTGACCTCCTCCAGCATGGCACAACATAGGTGCACTTACATGCAGACAATACACTCATACACATAAAGTAAAAATAATAAAATATTTTAAATGCACAAAAATTCAATAAAAATATACATTTAAAAAAGGAGAGCCGAGTGTGGTGTTGCATATCTTTAATCCCAGCACTCAAGAGGCAGAGGCAGGTTGATGTTTGTGAATTCAAGGCCAGCCTGGTCTACATAGTGAGTTCCAGGACAGCTGGGGCTATAGGGAGACCCTGTTTCAAATAAGACAAAAAAAGGGGCTGGAGAGATAGCCTAGTGGTTAAGAGCACCAACTGCTCTTGCAGAGGACCCGGGTTCGATCCCCAGCACCCACATGGCGGCTAAGAACCATCTGTAACTCCAACTCCAGAAGAACTCCAGTTCCAGGGGAATCTGAGACCCTCTTCTGACCTCTAGCCCATCTTTCTCTCTTTTTTGAGACTTAAGTCTCATGTAGTCCAGGCTGGCCTTGAACTCCCTATGTAACTGACAATCACCTCAACCTCCTGATCCTGGTTCCTCCACATCCCCCAGTTCTGGGATCACAGCTGTAAACCACTACGCTGAGCTGAAGAGCTGATTGTGATTCTTGGGCTTTTGGTATTTGGCAGAAATTTGCGTTCAGTGGACCTCCCAAGGAGCCACAGTCGGGCATAAATATGGGAAAGGCAAAATTAATTCCAGCTGACGCCATTAAACAAGTAAGAAACAGGCATGTAAGTTGGACAGTGACCCGAGGAGAGGTGGGCAGCAGAGCAGTGAACCCGAGGAGCGGTGGGCAGCGGAGCAGTGAACCCGAGGAGCGGTGGGCAGCGGAGCAGTGAACCCGAGGAGCGGTGGGCAGCGGAGCAGTGGACCCGAGGAGCGGTGGGCAGCGGAGCAGTGAACCCGAGGAGTGGTGGGCAGCAGAGCAGGGCCAAAGAGTTTATTCAAAACCTTTCCATAAATTTGTACACACCCAGCAATGGTGTTTGTCTCCTCTGACTTCTACCGTCTTCTATTTTAACCAACTGCAAGCCCCCCAAATGAAATCCTTGCCTTTTAGTTGGTTTGTTTTTGTGGGGGATCCTTTTTGAGATAGGTTCTGCCCCTTAGTCCCAGCCGGCCTAGAACTAACACTATGTAGATCAGGCTAAATGAGTTCGGCCTGCCTCTGCCTTTAATCCTAGCACACGGGAGGCAGAGGCAGGCGGATCTTTGTGAGTTCAAGGCCACCCTGGTCTACAGAGTGAGTTCCAGGACAGCTGGAGCTACAGGGAGACCCTGTCTCAAGAAGACAAATAAATAAATAAATAAATAAATAAATAAATAAATAAATAAATAAATAAATTTAAAAAAAGGCGTGCACCACCACACCTGGAGCTTTTTAGTTTTAAGTTCAGTCTATAGCTAAAGTTTTTGCAACTGTCTTATAAATGATATTTTTAAATTTTTATTTATTTTTGTATGTGTATGAATGTACTGTCTGCATGTAGGTTTGTGCACCCGTGTCGTGCAATGCCGTGGAGGTCAGAAGAGGGTGTCAGATTCCCCTAGAACTGGAGTTCTGGAATTGGAGTTACACACGGTTCTTAGCCACCATGTGAGTGCTGGGGATCGAACCTGGGTCCTCTGCAAGAGTGGTCGGTGCTCTTAACCGCTAGGCTATCTCTGTTTTAAGAAATGTTTTACTATACAGAGGAAACTATTTCCTAAAGGAACCTTTTGATAGTGAGAAAATTGCCGCTGGTATTAATTTGCCTCTGATGATTCAGTGTGACACACACTTCATGAACTGTTCTGCCTAGAGGCTTAAAGATAACAATAATGAGGGCTTGCAGTTCATTAAGTGGAGTTGGACTGTATATCATCTTATCAGTTACTTTCACTTTGACCCAACCCTGAAAACTAATAGAGAACACACCTCGCCGATATTCAAATCCCCCACTGTGTGTGTGTATGTGTGTGTGTGTGTGTGTGTGTGTGTGTGTGTGTGTGTGTGTAGGTACACATATGTGGAAGATAGAGGATGATCTTGTATGTTGTTCCTCAGGTGGCATCCATTTTGATTTTTTTTTAATATTTTATTATTTTTATTCTATGTATATGAACGTGTTGCCTACATGTTCATAAGTGCACCCACTTCATGCAATTCTCATGAAGGTCAGAAGGCATCGGATCTCCTGGAACTGGAGCTAATGATGGTTGTTAGCCACCATGTGGGTGCTAAGAATCAAACCCAGGTCCCCTGAAAGAGCAGCCAGTGCTCTTAATTGCTGAGCCATTCTCCCTAGCCCCCCATTTTGTTTTTCGAGTCAAAGTTTCTCACTGGCCTGGAGCTCATCAACCTTGGGCTCACCAATCAGGCTAGGCTGGCTGGCCAGAGAGCCCAAGGCTGATCCTGCCTCATCTTAGCCTTCCTCGTACTGAGGTCACGGGAGTATGCCACCACATTTGGCTTTTATTTTTTGAGACAGGGTCTTACTATGTAATGCTAGCTGGCCTGGAACTCACAAGAGGTCCACCTGCCTCTGCCTCCCAAGTGCTGGATGGCTTCTTTGAATTTTTTTTAACATTGGTTCGCAGTACAAGAGTATGCAGTAGGTCTTCCTGCTTATGCAATAAGCTCTTCACTGACTGAATCATCTCCCTAAGATATTTTACTTAAGGGTCTTAAATGTATTCTCTTTACTAGGTGGTTTTCCATTATGTTGAAGGGGATTAAGTGCAAGGAAAGCCAGGCCACCATTTGAACAGGCACTGTAGTAATCAAATAACTAAGTTCATAGTAGCAAGCTATTCCATATCTCAGTTTACTTTTTTGTTGTTGTTGTTGTTCTTTTTTTTTTTTTAAATTTTTTTTTTTTTAATTTTTATTTATTTCGGTATGTGTATGAATGTACTGTCTGCGTGCTCTTCATAGGTTTTAAAAATTTTTTGTTTTAGAGACCTTTGGTATTCACTTTTGTTATGTTTTTTCCTAGGTATTTAGTGTTTTTGAAGCTATTGTGAGTGGGAACTCTCCTTGTATTCCTTCTTCAGTGCTTTGTTTGATTTAAAGAAAGGCTACTGTTTCTAGATTTATGGTTGTATCTGGCCACTTTACGGAAGTTCTTAAATAGTTTCTAGGAGTTTCCTGGTGGGGATTTTAGCATCTGTTAAGTGGACAATCATATCATCAGCAAAAAGGGATAGCTTGACTTCCTCTTTTCCAGTTAGAAATCCTTTAATTTCCTTTGCTACCTTGTTGCCCGAGCAAGGGTTTCAAGCACTATATTGAAGAGGAGTGGATGACAGGGGGGCAGCCTTGCTGAGTTCCGACCTTTAAGGGGAATGCTTAATTCATTTCCCCATTTAGGATGATATTGGCTGTGGGTTTTTCGTATATGTCGTTGGGGGGATTACATTGAGGAATATACCGCCAATCCAATTCTCGCTAGGACCTTAAAAATGAAGGGATGCTGGATTTTGTCAAAGGCTATCTCTGCCAAAAAACCAAAATGAAGGGAGATGATTGTGTGGTGTTGTCTTTCAGTCCATTTAGAAGCTTGAATGATGTTTATTGATTTTATATGTTGAACCATCCCTGCATCGCTGGTATGAATCCAACTTGGGCAGGATGGAGGAGCTCTTGAGGTGGGTCTGTATGAGATTTGCCAGTAGCCTGTTTAGAATTTTTGGCATCTGTGTTCTTAGGGAGATGGGTCTAAGAGTTCGTCCGTTTTTTCGGTGTTTGCTTTGCCTGGTTTTTGGGTAAATAGCATAATGCTCCGCTTCATAGAAAGATCTAGAGAACTCCTCAGTTTTGTATCCTTCAAACAACTTGAGTAGTAATGGTAGTAAGTCTTTTTGAACTATTTTATAGAATTTCGGCTGTGAAACCATTTGGGCCAGGGCATTTTTTGGGTGGGAGGCTACTATTACATCTTCAATTTCTTCATATAATTAAGTGTCTGTTTAAGCTGTTGATTCTCTTCTTGGTTGAGTTTTGGTGATTCCCAGGATTTCAATATTCATCCTTTCTCTTAGTTTTCAACTTTAGTAGAGTATCGTTTATGAAGTAGTCCCATATGATTGTCTGGATTGTTCATTTCTATTGTAATATTTCCCTTTCATCACAGATTCTATTGATTTGGAGTTGGTTCTTCGTCCTTTTGGTTAACGGGCTAGAGGTCTGGTATCTTGTTTATTCTCTCAAAGAACCAGCTTTTGGATTCATGAATTTTTTTTGGTATGGTTTTCTGTCTTGTTTCTATTTCATTGATTTCTGCTCTGATTTTTTGTTATTTCTTCTTGCTGCTGCATTTAAGGTTAATTTGTTGTTGCCTCTCAAGTATTTTGAGCTGCAGTGTTAATCATTCGTGGTGCCTCTTCCCTTCCGCCTTCCTTGTCTTTCTTTCTTAGTCGGGTTGGGGGGGGGGGGGGGGGGGTGCGTGGGGGGGCGGTGGTTGCTGGTGGGGGGGGGGGGTTGTCTTGAGGGTGGGTGGGTGGGGGTGCTGGGGGGGGGGTCTGGGGTGGGGGGGGGGGGTGTGCGGGTGGGGGGGGGGGGGGGGGGGGGGGGTCTTTCTGGGGGGGGGGTGTCTTTGCTGTGGGGGGGGGGGGGGGGGGGGGGTGGTCTGTGGGGGGGGGGTGCTGGTGCTTCTTTGCATGTAGGCACTTAGACTAGTAAACGGGGGGGGGGGGGGGGGGGTGGGGGGGGGGGGGGGGGGGGGGGGGGGGTAGGTCTGGGGGGTGGGGGGGACACGTTCCTTCTTAGGACTGTTCTTTAGAAAGGGTCGCCAGAAGGTTGTTGCTGTGCTGTTTTATGGGCATTGTCATGGGGGGGTGCGATGTTCCAGTGATGTTTGTTTTTCTTTCTTTATGTTCTTCCTTGACCCATTTCATTATTCAGGAGACTGTTATTTAGTCTCCAGGTGTTTCTTGTTTGTTGTAGGGTTTATCCTGGTTTGATATTGAGTTTTATTGCATTGTGGTCTGATAGAATGAATGAGATTACTTCAATCTTTTTGTATGTGTTGAGTTTTCCCCTGTGTCCCAGTATATGGTCTATGTTGGAGAATGTTTCTGTGTGGGGTGCTGAGTAGAAAGGGTATTCTTTGGTTCTTGGTTGGGTGAAATATCGATAGATGTGGTGAGGTCCATTTGGTGTATTGTAATCTTCAGTTCAGAAAGGTCTCTCGTGTTATCCTTTGTTCTGTTGATCTGTCTAAGGACTTAGTGGGGTGTGAATCCGCCCTACTATTAGTGTGCTGGGTTTAACCTGAGCCTTGAGATCCTGAAGAATTGTCTTATAAAGTTTGGCTCCTGGCGGTTGGGTGCAAATAATAATTCATGATTGTACATCTTCATCGTAAATTGTTCTTGAATAACGAGTAAATGGCCCTCTGTTGTGTCGTTTGATTTCTTTTACTTCTGAGTCTAGTTTGTCTGATATTAGAATAGCAAACACCTGCTTTTTTTGGTACCATGGGGGTTGCTTGGAATTCTTTCTTCATCCCTTCCTCCCTTAAGTTGGTTTCCATCCTTTGAAATGAGATGTGTTTCTTGTAGACAAGCATATAGATGGGTTTTGTTTCCTAATCAAATTCTCCCCAGTCTATGCCCTTTTGATTGGGAGTTTTATCCATTAATATTTGGGTGAGGTTATTGATTGAAGATGATGTGGTGCCCTTCTTTTGTTGCGCTTATTACCTATTTGGACTTTTAGTCTCTGATTCTACTCCTATGGTTATGTTTTTTATTTCTTTTCCAAGGTGCTTGGGGTATAGTTGCTCCTTTCGTTTGTTCTTTTGGCCGTTGAAAAATTGCTTGCAAGTATTTTCTCAAGGTTGGTTTTCCAAACAATGGAGTCTATCAGCTTGTTTACTCAGTGGAAGAGTTTTTCTCTCCCCCCCTCCTTCAACTATAATCGACAATTTTTGCTGGGGAAAGTATTCTAGGTTGGCATACATAGTCCTTTAACACAGGAAATGCTTTGCTCCATGTCTTCTTGCTTTCATGGTTACTGGCGAGAAGTCAGTTTGTGATTCTGATGTGTTTCCCTTTTGTATGTGACTTGTTTTGTCTTTTGTAGCACGTCAGGATATTTGTCTTGTTTGTGGGCAGCTGGCAGTTTAACTATGATATGGCATTGGGGACTTTCTTTTCTGGTCGGGCTATTTGGATCCTATGTGCTTCTTGTATTTGTATGGGTTGTCTATTTTTAGGTTGGGGAAATTTTCATCTTTATTCTGTTGAAGATGTGTATCATACTATTCTCTTGGAGATTCTTTTTTCTCCTTCCTTCATTCCTATGATGCAGAGTTTGATCTTTCCATAATGTCCCACATTTCCTGGTTTTTCGAGTCTTGTGTATTGAAAAATTTTTCAATTCTTTACATTGACTTGTTTTAGGTTTCTGTGTTAATCTTCCAGGTCTGATATTCTTTTGTCTGCTTCCTCCATTCTATTCTGAGGCTTTTGCTTTCCGTTCTTCCTCTTGATTGGGATGAGTGTTCTATTCCCTTTTTCATTTCATCTGGGTGATTTATTGGTATTCCATTTCCTTTTGAGTGTCTCAATCTCTTTCTTGGTGCTCCTTACCTCACTGGTTGGCTTCCTTTTTCAGTGGTTTTCTAATTTCCGTTCAGAGTTGTTTTTTTTCTCCCTCTAATTCTTTTCTGGAGTTTTCAATCCCCTCTCTCTTTAATTCTTTTTGAAGTTTGTCAATGTGTCCCTCTAGGTCCTTTTTGAGTTTTTCATTTTCTCTCTTAGTTCTCTGAATTCTGCTTTATTTTCTTTAATTTCCCTCTGCTTATGTCTGCAATTATTCCTCTAATATCTGTTTCTGGGGTCACCTCCAGAGGGATCCCATTGTATTGTATCTCCTTCACGGTTGGTAGTGCTTGGTGCGGTATTATCCTGCACCTTCCCATGGTTTTCTCTCTTCGTTGTGTCCCCCTGGCATGTGGGGTTTCCCTTTTGTGATTCAAATCACAAATGCCTTTTCACTGTGTTGAAGGCGGAGGACTTGTTTTTTTTTTGCGTGCTTCTTCTGATGCTTTTTTCTCCCCTCCTTGTTTTATGGAGTGTTGAACTTGTCTAGGTTTCAGGCTTTCACTTTTGTTTATATATTGGATATTGAAGTCTAAGTCACTCTTCTTTCCTGGTTCTGAGGGTTCTCCAAAAAGATCCACTTGGATACTCTCTACTCAATTCTAGTTGGAGGAGGGGGTGAATGCCTGACCTAGCCCACACCTCTCCTCTACCTGTCTGGAGCAGCGCCCAGATCCTCTCCATGCTCCAGGTGTTCCTAGCCAGCAAGTCCAGAACCTGAGCCCTCCCAACAAAGACCTCAAATATGGACCTGAGCCAGACCCAGACCCAGAGCTGTTTCTGGCTGCAAGGGGGAAGGGTGACCTGGCCCAGGCAGTCACACCCTGCAAGGGCTTAGGGCTCAGACCTAGGCCCGCCAACCACAGTCCCCCTGCCACAAACCAGCAAATCAAATTATCCAGCAACCCAAGAATAGATCGGTTCTAAGTTTTACCTGTCTGGAGCCACACTGGGCTCCTCTCCACACTCCAGGTGGTCTTAGCCAGTAAGTCTGGAACCTGAGCCCCCAACACATGACCTCACTATGGCACCTGAACCAGACCCAGACCCGAGTATTCAGACATTTTGTCCCCAATTGGTGGCACTGTTTTGGGATCTCTTAGAAGGTATGACCATGATGGAGTGTGTCCTGGGGGCAGGCGTTAGAGCATTTAATAAGGCCTTTGCCAGTCCCCTAGTTGCTCTTCTGCTTCCTGGGCTCAGTGTGAGATGTGAACCTCAGCTTTCTGCTCCATCCCTGGCCACCATGCCTCCCGCCAGAATGGACTCTGTATTTTCCCTGGAACCATCAATATAAGCTCAAATAAACTCCTCCCTTTATAAATTGCCCCTTGGTCATGGGGGTTTTTTTTTTTTTTGGTATTTTTGTTTTTTATTAATTTAATTATTTCTTGTAATGTGATGAATGTACTGTCTCATGAAGCTGTGCACCCGTGTTGTCAGCGCGCGGAGGTTCAGAAGAGGGTCTCCGGATTCCCCTGGAACTGGAGTTCTCCTGGAATTCGGAGTTGGTTAAGACGGTTCTCAGCGCCGCCATGTGGGTGGGTGCTGGGGATCGAACCCGTGTCCTCTGTAAAGAGCGGTCGCACGCTCTAACCGCCATAGGCATCTCTCCCACCCCGGTCCATGGTGTTTTATCACAGCAATAGAAAGTGACTAATACAGGGGTGGATGGGGCTCTTTCATCTATGGTTGGTTTTTTTTTTTAAGTTTATTATTTATTTATTTATTTTTTATGTGTATGAATGGATGTCTGCATGTAGGGTTTTGTGCACCTGTGTCGGCAATGCCCGCAGAGGTCAGAAAGGGGTCTGATTCCCCTGGAAACGGAGTTAAAGAAGTTCTCAGCCGCCATGTGGGTGCTGGGGATCGAAGCCGGGTCCCTCTGCAAGAGCAAGTCGCCGCTCTTAACTGCTAAGGCTATCTCTCCAGCCCAAAAAAAAAAAAAATTTTTGTTTAAATTTATTTTTTATTTTAATGTGGTATGAGTATTATGCCTTCAATATAGGAAGTTGTACCTACATTGGTACAGTGCCTTCCATAAGTCCTGGAAGAGGTGTCAGATCACCTTTAACTTGGAGTTTTTTAATGGGACTATTTGTTCGCTGCNCTGCGAGGCAGGTTTGTGCACCCGTGTCGGCATGCGCGGAGGTGCAGAAGAGGGTCTCGGATTCCCCTGAACTGGAGTTCTTCTCGGATTGGAGTTACAGACGGTTTCTTTCTAGCCCGCCATGTGGGTGCTGGGATCGAACACCGGGTCCTCTGAAGAGCGGTCGGCGCTCTTGAACCGCCTAGGGGAGCCATCTCTCCAGGCCCTTTTTTTTTTTTTTTTTTTTTTTTTTTTGACAGTGTCTCCCTGTAGTCGGCTGTCCTGGGACTCCTTTTTTTGACCAGGCTGGGCTTGAAACTCACAAAGATCCGCCTGCTTCTGCCGTCCCAAGTGGCTAGGATAGGAGGGATTTCGGGCCACCGGGACGCACCCGGGGGTGCTCAGTGTATGTTGTTGTGTAAATTTTTGGATGATGTGTGGCAGTTCATTTATTGATGATGGCGCATATGTGGAATAAAATGACAATAAATGTGTACAGAAAAATACACAAGCATGTGTAGGGTAAAGTATGAGAGGGTCAAGGCGCTGGGGTGTACGCTCAGGACAGCGCCCGTGGTTCTTTTTTCTTCTTTTCTTTCTTTTGTTTGTTTTTCTTGGGCCTTTTCTTGTGTTAAAGTTTATTTTTTTTAATTTTTGTATGTGTAATGAATGTACTATCTGCATTAAAGTGTGTGCAGCCGTGTCGTGCACTTCGTGATGGATGAGATACATTGCTCAAGGATTTTAAGAAGGAAAAGAAGCGTGGACGATGGCTGCATAATGTCGAGGGGATACAGGTGGGGGGGGAGCCGGCGGTTTGGAAGTCCCGAGGGGCACCCACATATGGGTGGCGTAAGAGACCAAAAAGAACCGGGGTCAAATTCGAGGGCGCAACAGAGGCCTGGGTGTGTGCGACACCGGTTAGATCTCGGCAGGGCGTCGCTTGTAAGTAAAGGAGCATGCGGATATCATCTGTGAGTGTGCAGGGCCAGGCGCTGGTCTACATATATGAGCTCCAGGGCCAGCAAAAGACGTTTTACATAAAGAGAGAAAGGAGAGCCATGTGCGCAAAAAGGGACCAAAATAGAGATAGAGGATCAAAAAGGAGATAGAGAGAGAGAGATAAGGAGAGATAGAGAGAGAGATGAATATGACAGAGAGGTGAGAAGACCAATTTAAATCTGACTGTGAGTGAGGGAGAGAATAGGAAAGATTTAAAATTAGGATGACAGGGATCTGAAATGTAGAGGCCTCTTCAATAATATCAGCACCTTATGAGAAAAAAAAAGAAAAATGCAAAATACTCATTAACAGGATGGTGTAAACTGAACCGGTTTGGAGACATAGATTGAACGAAGGCGTCAATATTGGAGTATAACTCACAGTTTGGTGTGCAGACATGCAGATCACACTGGCGAAGGTATATCCGCACAGGTAAACATTGGGGGCCAAAGGCCATTAGCAACATATTGTGACCAAACACTATGACCCTGAAAGGAGGGAGAAAAAAAAAAAAGAAGGAGGAGTTGGTCTACAGGCGTATTATAAAATATGGGAGTGCTAGGGATAGTTTAGAGGCAAGGCGAATAATCACCGGCTCGGCGCACTATATCGACAATAAGAAACATGGGTCGCAGATCGACGATAACCAAAAAAAAAAACAGCCAAGTCATCTTACAATGCAAGAATAGGGCTCATCGAGGGCAGGACAAGAGTGTTTGAGAGGGAAAAGAAAAAAAGTTCACTCACTCCAATGGGGCAGAGCATGATAGGCGACCATTAACATTTGGGATATACCAGACAGTAATGAAAAGGCTACCCACTAAAGTGTACTAAATGCACAAAGAAAAAAGGGGAAAAGGGAAAATAGGGTTCCAAAAAGGACAAAAAGGTGAGGGGGGATTATAGCTGGTGGGGGTGACGGGGGGGGGGAGGGGTAATGGGTCTTGCTTTGACGTCAGAGGAGACCTGAGAATTTGGGATAAGAGCTTATTGGTTTTAGGGTTTAGGCCTTGTGGTAGACGGACGTCTCTTGGCAGTCCAGAGACATCGGTATGCTTGCAATTGCGGTCCTCTATACATCTTTCCCATGTTTTTTTTTTTTTTTTTTTTTTTTTTATTGATGCTTTTGGCAGCCCATGAAAGAAACCAGCCAGAAATGTTGCTAGAGACAAAGACAACAGCTCCAGAGAAAGTAGAGACTGTTTGGCTTCTCATCCATTTCTGCCACAAGGGTTAACTGCTGATCTGTCCTTCATGCCCTCCCTTTAAATATTTTACTTTTATTTTATATGTGTTTGCCTTCATGTATCTAAGCACGCAAAGTGCTCTCAGAGACCAGAAAAGGGTCTCCTAGATTTGGAGGTACAGGTGATTGTGATCTTCCCAATGTTGGTGCTGGGAACTGAAACCAGGTTCCCGGCAAGAACTAAACTTCTGAGCTAACCTTGAGCTTTAAACAGTTTTACTGTAGATGCTGATGCAGCTGATGGAAGAAGACAATGGCAGTAATAGTGGCATGGTCAGGAGATGTGACTGGCCTTTAGAGCAGTTAGCTAAGGAAGGGGGGAGAGGAGTTTTTTGATATCCTTTGCTTAAGAGCCATGGTTGTAGCTGGCTGTGGTGATGCTAGGAGGATTGCCATGAATATGAGGGCTAGCTAGGTCAGAGCCAGCATGGACTACGGAGTGAGATTTTCTTTAAAAAGAGGGTAAGGGTATGGCCGTGGTCTTAATCTATTATCTGTGCTCTTGAGAAGGATAATTCTGTGAGGCTGGAAAGGTGGCTCACAGTTAAGAGCACTGACTGCTCTTGCAGAGGACCTGGGTTCGATTCCCAGCACCCACATGGTAGCTAACAACAGCCTGTAACTCCAGTTCCAGGGGATTTAACACCTTTTGACCTCCACAGGCACTGTATGACATGGGTCCATACACTCATATACATATACAGGCAATACACTCATATACATAAAATAAAAAATAAATAAAATAAGAGAAAAGGATAATTCTGTGATGATACCAGTGCCCTGATTAAGGTTACTCATTTGTCCTTTCAGTGTACTAGACTATTGCTAGCAACCATCAAAAGATAAAGCCAGGGACTGGAGAGATAGCTCAGTGGTTAAGAGCCCCAGCTGCTTTTGTAGATCAGGGTTCAGTTCCTAGCACCCACATGGTGGCTAACAACAGCCTGTAACTCCAGATCCAGAGGATCTGATGCCTTGTCCTGGCTTTGCTGGCATTGCATGGTGCAAGTGCGCTTACATACAATGCAGACAAAACACTCATCCTCACAAATAAAAATAAATAAAAATTTTTTTTGTCTTTTTGAGACAGGGTCTCCCTTTAGTCCCAGCTGGCCTGGAGCTCACTATGTAGACCTGGCTGGCCTTGAACTCACAGAGATCCACCTGCCTCTGCCTCCCAAGGGCTAGAATTACAGACATGTGCCACCATGCCCAGCATAATTAAAAAAATTTTTCTTTTTTTTTGGTCTTTTCAAGACAGGGTCTCCCTGTAGCCCCAGCTGTCCTGGAATTAGCTTTGTAGAACAGGCTGGCCTTGAACTCACAAAGATCCTCCTGCCTCTGCCTCCCAAGTGCTAGGATTAAAGGCGTGTGCCACCAAGCCCGGCTGGAAGGACACTTTTTAAAAACACATTTAGACTGTGGCTGGCTTTTCACAAGCTTCCATGCAAGCCATTGTTGGTAGATTAATTCCTGGGTAGTTGCCTCTACAACCCAAGCCTGCCTGTGCAAAGGTGCAAGTGAGTGCCTCTATGGAAGGCTTGCAGCAAAAAGCTTGAGCTTGCTTGCTCCACAGGTATGCCCATCCTTCCAGCCTCTGTGACCTTTGCCACCTGAACTGTGGCCAGAAGGCGGAAGCTGGGGCTTCTCTTAGGGGCCTGACCCCAGGCTGCAGGACAGGTTCCAAGCCCATTTCAAAACCTCTAGAAGGACAGGAGAGGAAGGACTCCTCTCACAATTTCTCTGAATACCCACCATCTGGGAAGGCTGGGGAAGCAACAGATGCCCCCAATCCAGGGAAGCCAAAACGGCACCCACGGGCTCCATAATCATGTCTTGCTAAGTGGGTGTAAACCCATAAGAGGATGCAAGCTTCCCAAAGCCTATCAGAGAAAGGGTCTCTGGCACACAGGCCAAGTCCCTATCAGCGCCATCCACTGGTGCACCAGCAGAGTCAATATGAGAATTCCCTCTGCTCCATCCTTAGTCCGTGCCTTCACTGATTTGGAGATGCTAAACTTTCTCCATGCCACAACTTGAAACACAACAGCCACAACAAACCAAAGCACCCAGTCAACAAGCACATGCCATACATCACAAAACAATTCCTCCTGAAACATAGCTTCCTTAAAGGTGTTATTTCCCATCTTGCAGAGATTCTAGCTTACCAAACTGGTCTCCATGCCCCACGTTCGTGGTGCCAATTGTTGGGGCCCCACTGAGATTTGTGGGAGGGCCCATTTAATCCCAGGATGATCCATGTGGAAAACACGTGCAGGAAAGCATACCACGTGGACGCATATTAAGGTCCAAATGCAGAGAGAGATTTTATTTCAAGATGTCTGGTTATATATCCAGCATTGACTCATACCCCAGGGCCAAATCCTAAACCTTTTCATCACTATATCCCACCCCATGGGTGTGGCCAAGGAGGTCCCATTGGTTTAGAATGCTACCCATCTTAACTAAGTTTTCCCACAGATAGTTGGTGTTCTCCCTCCCTCATGTTCATCCGCACAAGATGGTGATGGCTGGAGACTGCCCCCTAGCATTTTCTGCTTATATGCTCTTAGCCCTCCCCCTTATACAGCAGAGGTGAGCTGGGGTTGGGAAGGGTTGCTGGACCCCTGGCTCCTCCCTATTCCTCAGGACTGTAGTCAAAGTTCACAATCTTGGGGAGGAGAAAGCATTTGGTGTCCAAAGTCTGTCCTTCTTTTGGAGGACTGCCCACCTTGGAAAGAGAGAGAGAGAGAGAGAGAGAGAGAGAGAGAGAGAGAGAGAGAGAGAATGTGTGTGGCGTGTGTGTGTGTGTGTGTGTGTGTGCATGTGGGCACTTGTGTGTGCTGGTACATGTGCCTGTGTGTGAGTGTGTGGCGACCAGAGGCTGGCCCTGGGTGACTTCCTCTATAACCCTTCACCTTATTATTGAGACAGAGCCTCTTACTGGACCTGGAGCTGTCCCTTTCAGCTATACTCGCCAGCCAGCAAGCTCTGGGGGTCCTCCCCTCCTCTGCTCCCAAAGTTCTGGGGTTACAGGCATACACCACTGTACCCATCTTTTTTTTTTTTTTTTTGGTGTTTTTGAGACAAGGTCTCCCTTTAGTCCCAGCTGGCCTGGACCTCACTAAGTAGACCAGGCTGGCCTTGAACTCACAGAGATCCAACTGCCTCTGCCTCCCGAGTGCTGGGATTAAAGGCGTGCGCCACCATGCCCGGCTACGTATCCAGCTTTTATGTAGGCACTGGGGATCAGAACGTAGGTCCTCATGCTTGCATGGCAAGCACTTCCCAAATGAACCATATCCCCAGACCTCTGCCTCTCTCTGACCCTGATACTTCTAAAAGTCTTTATGCTTAATGATGAGGAAAGATGGAAATCAAACCAAGAGTTGAAGAGACAAAGTTGTATCCCATAAAGGCAGCTGGGCTTGAGGCTGTGTGAGCTCAAATTAGATTGTGTTCAAGTTTCTACCACTTGTTTTTGAATGAGAGTTGACTAATACCACTTCTTTTATTTTAAATTTTTATCTGTTTTCAATTTATGTGTATGAACGTTATGTCTGCATGTATGTTAGTGCACCTATGTCATGCAATGCCTGAAGAGGGCAGAAGAGGGCGTCGGATCCCCAGAACTGCAGTTATGGATGGTTGTTAGCTGCCATGTGGGTGCTGAAGTTTGAACTGGGGTCTTCTGAACCACTGAGTCATCTCTCTAGCCCCCTACTAGTAATTTTTTATGCCTTTAATTGCAGCACTTGGGAGGCAGAGGAAGGTGGATCTCTGTGAGTTTAAGGCCAGCCTGGTCTACATAGCGAGCTACAGGCCAGCTGGGACTAAAGGGAGACCCTGTCTCAAAAAAAGAAACAAATGTTTTGTTTTATTTTTTAATTTATTTCTGTATGTGTATGAATGTACTGTCTGTATGTAGGTCTGTGCACCCGTGTTGTGCAATGTCGCGGTCAGAAGAGGGTGTCGGATTCCCCTGGAACTGGAGTTCTCCTGGAATTGGAGTTTCAGATGGTTCTCAGCCACCATGTGGGTGTTGGGGATCGAACCCGGGTCCTCTGTAAGAGCGGTCAGTGCTCTTAACCACTAGGCCATCTCTCCAGCCCACAAATGTTTTTTAATGTCTGAGTGTGTGGTGTGGGAGAGTGTAGGAGCTGTGGAGGTTACAGTTCCCCAGGAGCTGGAATTGGTAGCTGCTGGACGTGGGAACTGGGAACCAACTTCCAGTCCTCTGAAGTCCTACTTCTCTCGGCTCATCCGCCCATAGTTCTGTTTTTTGGACATAGGTACAGAAATGTGGGAGATCAGCTGTGGCTCTGCAAAGTGTTACAGCTCAAAAGCTCTCGGGGGCCTCAGGATGCCCAATCAATCAGTGCCTCACAAAACAAGATTGCAATTGGTCAACAGAAGTAGCAGAGGCAATTTCTGCCTGTAGCAGGAAGCAGCTGAAGGAGGCTCCCGCCAGGTGGCAGCTGGGCCCGGATTAGCTGGACGTGGGTATGCAAATAAGGTGAGAGATAGGACCAATTGTGTAAGAGCTGTGAGACCTGGTAGAGGAAGGAAAGAACCCCAAGCTCTCCAAAAGTTGCTAAAAGTTGACCCTCAGGTCCCTGGTCTCTGCCCAGACAGGGGAAAGTTTCTGTTTGTTGGGGTGTATGTGTGTGGGGGCGCACAGGGACCTTTGCAACCTCCCCCAGCTTCCTTGCTTCTTTCATCCTGGGGATTTGGCTCAGCCTTTTTTGGTTTCTATTTGTTTCATTTTGGCCCCTCCTGCTGCTATCAGCAGTCCTTTCTTTGTGCTCTTTGGTACCTTTGTGCTTCTGGGCTTAGGCCTGCTAAAGAAGGATTTCAGAAAATTTGGTGAGTACCTGCAGTCACACAGGAAAATTATGGCTGCTAAAAATAGATCTCATGGGGTGTGGGGTGTGGGGTGTGGGTGGAGGACAGGGATTTAAGGAGAGTTACAGAAGTCAACCTTGGGCCTGTGTCCTAGGAATCAAGGTGTCCTTTTTTAATTAATTTTTAAATTTTATGTGTTATGAGTGTTTTTTTAATTTTATGTGTATGAGTGTACTGTCTGTGTGTAAGTAGGTGCACCCGTGTTGTGCAGTGTTTCAGAGGTCAGAAGAGGGTGTTGGATTCCCCTGGAACTGGAGTTAAAGATGGTTCTTAGCCATCATGTGGGTGCTGGGAATCTAACCTGGGTCCTCTGCAAGAGCAGTTGGTGCTCCTAACTGCTGAGCCATCTCTCCAGCCACTCAATGTGTTCTTATTCACAGCCCTCAGTCTTTCATGTGGATCCCCTGCTTCCTGTCTCCTCCTCTGGACTTCCCTTCCCCTTTTCTGGATTTACTTCCTTGCTCTTTACACTGGTCAAGGTTTTCCCCAATAAAGACTTTGAGTTTTGCATGGTTTTTAGCTAGTAAGAGGTCTGACTTATGGATAGTCTTTAAAAATTCTTTATTTATGTATGTATGTATCTATGTATTTATTCATGTACTGAGTGATTTGCTTGCATGTATGTAATAATATGTAAGTACACCCATGTCATGCAGTGCCCACAGAGGCCAGAAAAAGGTGTCTGATTCCTTGGAACCAGAGTTACTGGCAGTTGTTAGTTGAGCCTGGGTCCTCTGGAAGAGCAGCTAGTACTCTTAACCACTGAGCCATCTCTCTACCCCATATGACACTGAATGAAGTATGAGGCTCAGGGCAGGAAGTGGACCTGCACTGATCCTTGGAGAATCTCTTAAATTTTAGACACTAAAAGTGGAGGGAGGAGCTGGGCGTGGTGGCGCACACCTATAATCCTAGCACTTGGGAGGCAGAGGCAGGCGGATCTTTGTGAGTTCAAGGCCAGCCTGGTCTACAGAGTGAGTTCCAGGACAGCTGGGGCTACAGGGAGACCCTGTCTCAAAAA
>VZQC01015090.1:20502-42750 GCA_009823505.1 Rhizomys pruinosus
ATATTTTTTTTTTATATATATATATATATATATATATATATATATATATATATGTCACACATATACTAAAATCATGTCATCTGAAAATAAACTGTATGTTATTTCCCAAATCATATTTTGGGATTCACATTTTCCCTTTTAGTTTTATATTACTCTAAAATATGCATATATACCCTCCATCCTTATACCAAAATTATAAAGTCTGAAAATAAGTGGTAGGTTAATTCTAGAGCCCATTAAGGGATTCACATTCTAAGAGCACAGTTGCTTTTAGATAAAGAGAAATATAACATTAATGTTATTCAGTTTGCCTTTCAAGTAGTTACTTGGTGCTAGCTTCCACAAGTGAGGTATACCTTTCATCATTTGTTTTTCTGGGATTGTGTTACTTCACTTAGCATATCTTCTAGTTCCATCCACTTACCTGCAAATCTCATGATGTCATCTTTCTTTACCCCTGCATAGAGCTCCATTGTGTAGATGTACCACATTTTCTCTATCCACTCATCAGTTGAGGGGCATTTGGGTTGGTTCCAGCTCTTTGCTATTGTGAAGAGAGCTGCAATAAACATGGCTGTGCACGTATCTCTGCGGTAGGATGAGTCTTGTGACTGGGTCAGGTGGTTCTTAATAAATTCTAAATTGATGTGATAAAACACTCTAATAGTAAAAGCTCTTGGCAGGAGCCTGGAGGTAGTAACTGCAGCACAGGCTAGGAAAAGATGTTGTGTTGTTGGCTCATGTCCAGCCTATTGTATTATAGAATACAGAAATATCTGCCCCAGGATGGTGTTGCTCATGATGGGCTACGTTTTCCCACATCATTTTACCATTAAGAAGCTATCCTTTCCAGGTGTGGTGGCACACACCTTTAATCCTAGCACTCTGGAGGCAGAGGCAGGCAGATCTTTGTGAGTTCAAGGCCAGCCTGGGGTACATAGTGAGTTCCAGGACAGCTGGGGCTACAGGGAGACCCTGTCTCAAAAAGACCAAAAAACAAAAAGAAGCTATCCTTTAGATATGGCCACAGGCCAGTCCAATGAAGGCAATTATTGAGGTTTCTTAGGCCAGGTGTGTCAAGTTGACATTAAAATTATGCAGTAAAAATTTAACATAGCCCAGGGAACAAAACAAAATAATAAAGAGGCTAAAAACACTACCTTCTAAGACAATCTCAAATGACTATCTCAAATGAAGGCCGTGCCACTTGTCTCCAGATTTTGAATTATAGCTTTGAGAAGGAAAGGGGGGTTGCATTTTCACATACCTACAGCAGACAGGAAATACTTAAATCAAGCTCACCAAAATTGGTTTCATATAAGAAAAAGAATTAAAAAAATGGTTTCATTTGGACTGTCCCATGTGGTCCCCAGAAGCAAAACCTAATTTTTCTTAAAAATATTAAAAGTAACATGTGCAAAGTATGACAGATATATAAAACATTTTTAGTATGTATGAGTAACTCAATATATTTATAACTCAATAGTTGGGGCTATGGGGAGACCCTGTCTCAAAAAGACAAAAAAAAAGTACAACAATTATCTCAGATAAAATAGTTAAAACTAGAACATTTAAGACTGTCCACAGGTTGTGCAATACTGAGAATCTCCAGCTGTGGAACACAATTTCCTGTATATGCTATAACTACATTATAAAATTCATTTTTTTGGCCAATGTTTTATTGAAGCTCTGTGCATTTCATACAAATCAAATTACAATACAAATCAAATCTAGACCCGTGCCTCCCTCCCTGCTCCCCCACCCCACCAGAGTTGGTGCATTCTGCCAAACATATTTTTAATCTTTTTCTCAGTTTCTCTTGATGCAGAAGTTCACTGTTTCGAGCAGAAGTTCACCATTTCATTTTTCTGTTGTTGTTGTTGTTGTTGTTATTCCTTCCAATATCCATCACTCCAAAATATGCACATATGCATGCCACATATATCATAGGTTTTAGCATCTTCAGCTTATGATTTTTTTATATTAGGCTGAAAGATGTCATGTTTGAGGTCTCCTCTTTGACAAGCCCAAACCACCATCAGTTTTGCCCTTGTGTTGCACACTGGGGTTTTCCCTTCCCCTGGTCACCAAATGAAGTCCAGTAAGCACCACCTCCTGTCTTGATCTTGTACTGGTCTCCATGATACAGCCTGGGTAGTCCAACAATGGCAGTCTATACTCTGAAGAAGTGGAAACCCCAGTAGTAGCTCAGTCCACAATTTGGATGTCTCAGCAGTCCCCATCTGGCACTNTGTGTAGATGTACCACATTTTCTCTATCCACTCATCAGTTGAGGGGCATTTGGGTTGGTTCCAGCTCTTTGCTATTGTGAAGAGAGCTTCAATAAACATGGCTGTGCATGTATCTCTGTGGTAGGATGAGTCTTGTGGGTATATACCCAGGAGTGGTATGACTGGGTCAAGGAGGCAAGCTCATTTTGAGTCTTTCAAGGGTTCTCCACACTGCTTTCCATAATGGCTGTATGAGTTTACATTCCCACCAGCAGTGGATGAGTGCTCCCCTTTCCCCACAACCTCTCCAGCACTTGGTATCATTTGTTTTCTTGATCCAAGCCAGTCTTATCAGAGTGAGATGATATTTTAAAGTGGTTTTAATCTGCATTTCCTTAATTATTAGCGATGTTGAACATTTTTTAAGATGTTTCTCAGCCACCTCTAATTCCTCACTTGTGAAGTCTCTGTTTAGCTCTTTGCTTCATCTTTTAAGTGAGTCATTTGTTTTCTTTCTTCTTTGTTTTTTGAGTAGTTCATATATTCTGGAAATCAAGGCTTTGTCAGATGCATCTGCTGTGAAGGTTTTCTCCCACTCTGTGGGTTTTCTCTTCACTTCCTTGATTGTTTCTTTTGATGTACAGAAGCTTTTGAGTTTAAAGAGGTCCCATTTGTCAATTGTTGATCTTAATTCTTGTGCAGCTGCTGTCTGATTTAGGAAGTCTTTTCCTACCCTATGTCTTGTAGGCTGCTGCCAACTTTTTCTTCTATCACCTTCAGAGTTTTGGGTTTCATGTTGAGATCTTTGATACATTTGGAGTTGACTTTTGTACAGGGTGAGAGGTAGGGGTTTAACTTCATTATTCTATAAGTGGTGATCCAGTTTTGCCAGCACCACTTGCTGAAGATGCTGTCTTTCTTCCATTGAGTCTTCTTGGTCCCCTTGTCAAATATGAGGTGGCTGAAGTTGTATGTGCTCAAGTATGGATCTTCGGTTTTGTTCCATTGGTCAACAGGTCTGTTTTTGCGCCAAGCTGTTTTTATGACTATAACCCTGTAGTATAGTTTGAAGTCTGATATAGAGATCCCCCTTGTATTGCTCCTTTCGATCAGGGTTGCTTTGGCTATTTGGGGTCTTTTGTTTTTCCATATGAAATTAAGAACTTTTTTCCCCAAGTCTGTGAAGAAATTCTTGGGGATTTTAATTGGGATTATGTTTAATCTGTATATTAATTTGGCTAGAATGGACATTTATACTATATTAATTTTTCCAATCCATGAGCATGGGAGACATCTTCTGATGTCTTCTTCAATTTCCTTTTTCAGGGGTTTAAATTTTTTTTTGTAGAGATCTTTGGTGTCTTTGGTTAGGTTTATTCCTAGGTATTTTATTGTTTTTGAGGCTATTGTGATTGGGAAGGTCTCCTTGTATTCCTTCTTCATTTGCTTGTTGGTGGTGTAAAGAAATGCTACTGATTTTTCTAGGTTAATTTTGTATCCTGCTACTTTACTGAAACTCTTAATCATTTCTAGGAGTTTTCTGGTGGAGTATATAGCATCTCTTAGGTAAACAATCATATCATTAGCAAAAAGGGATAGCTTGACTTCCTCTTTTCCAATGAGTACCCCTTTAATTTCCTTTTCTTGCCTTATTGCCCTAGCAAGTGTTTCAAGCACTATATTGAAGAGGAATGGTGAGAGGGGGCAGCCTTGCTGAGTTCCTACCTTTAAGGGGAATGCTTCTGTCTTTTCTCCATTTAGGATGATGTTGGCTGTGGATTTCCTGTATATGGCTTTGATTACATTGAGGAACGATCCCTCCAATCCAATTCCCACTAGCACTTTAAGCATGAAGGGATGCTGGATTTTGTCAAAGGCTTTTTCTGTGTCAATTGAGATGATCGTGTGGTTTTTGTCTTTCAGTCAATTTATGTGTTTTATGATATTTATTGATTTTCATATGTTGAACCATCCCTGCACCTCTGGTATGAATCCAACTTGGTCATGATGGATGATCTTTTGATTTGGTTTGCAAGTATTGTGTTGAGAATTTTTGCCTCTGTGTTCATTAATGAGATGGGTCTATAGTTCCCCTTTCTGGTTGTATCTTTGTCTGGTTTTGGTATTAGAGTGATGCTGGCTACATAGAAGGAATTTGGGAGATTTTCCTCTGTATCCTTCTGAACAATTTGAATTGTAAATACTAGTTGTAAATCTTTTTGAAATGTTTTATAGAATTATGCTGTGAAGCCATCTGAGCCTGGGCTTTTTTTGGTTGGCAAGTTTCTTATTACATCTTCAATTTCTTCATATATTATGGGTCTGTTTAAGCTCTCGATCTCTTCTTGGTTAAGCTTTGGTGATTCCCAGGATTTCAGATAGTCATCCATTTCTCCTAAGTTTTCAACCTTAGTAGAGTATAGGTTTTTGACGTATTCCCATATGACTTTCTGGATCTTTTCATTGTCTATGTGATATTTCCCCTTTCATCGTGGATTCTATTGATTTGGAGTTGCTCTTTCTTTCTTTTGGTTAACTGGCCTAGAGGTCTGTCTATCTTGTTTATTCTCTCAAAGAACCAAATTTTGGATTCATTGATTTTTTTTTTTGTATTGTTTTCTTTGTTTCTATTTCATTGATTTCTGCTCTGATTTTTGTTATTTCTTCCTGTCTGTTGCATTTAGGGTTCATCTTTTGCATTTAGGGTTCATTTAGCTGCAGTGTTAGATTGTTCACTTGTGCTCTTTCTGTTTTTCTAACTTCCCTCTTAGGACTGCTTTTAAAGTAGCCCATAGGTTTTGTTGTGTTGTATTATCATTGTCCTTCAGTTCCAGTAATGCATGCTTCCTTCCTTCCTTTCTTTCTCCATGTGTTCTTGTAGATAGTGGGCTTATCCTGGGTGTTGATATGGAGCTTTATTGCACTGGGGTCTGAGAAATTATTTCAATCTTTTTGTATTTGTTGAGGTTTTTTCTGTGTCCCAGTATGTGGTGGATTTTTGAGAATGTTCTGTGGGGTTCTGAGTAGAAAGTGTATTCTCTGGTGGAATATTTGGTAGATGTCTGTGAGGCCCATTTGGTGTATTGTATCATTCAGTTCAGATGTCTCTCTGTTTATTTTTTGTCTGGTTGACCTGTCCAAAGGTTTCAGTGGGGTATTGAAGTCCCCTACTATGTGTGTGCTGGGAATAATCTGTGCCTTGAGGTCCTGGAGAATTGTCTTTATAAAGTTTGGTGCATATATATTCATGATTGTGAAATCTTCATGGTCAGTTTTTCCTTTGATAAACATGTAATGGCCCTCTTTGTCTCTTCTGATTTCTTTTACTTTGAAGTCTATTTTGTCAGATATTAAAATAGCAACACCTGCTTTCTTTTTGGTACCATTTGCTTGGAATATTTTTTTCCATCCCATCATCTTAAGTTGGTGCCTATCCTTGAGAGTGAGATGGGTTTCTTGTAGACAGCATGTAGATGGGTTCTGTTTCCTAATCCATTCTCCCAGTCTATGGCTTTTGATTGGGGAGTTTAGTCCATTAATATTTTTTTAATTTTTATTTATTTATTTTTATTTTTGTATGTGTATGAGTGTACTGTCTGCATATAGGTCCATGCACCCGTGTCATGCAATGCCACAGAGGTCAGAAGAGGGTCTTGGATTCCCCTGGAACTGGAGTTCTCCTGGAATTGGAGTTACGGATGGTTCTCAGCCACCATGTGGGTGCTGGGGATCGAACCTGGGTCCTCTGCAAAAGCAGTCAGTGCTTTTAACTGCTAGGCTATCTCTCCAGCCCCCAAGTCCATTAATATTTAAGGTTACAACTGAAAGAAGTGTGTTGCTTCCTTTCACCTTATTATCCATTTGCATTTTTGGTCTAGGTTTCTACTTATGCTTTTATTAATTTCTCTTTCTAGGTGCCTGGGGATAGTTGCTCCTCTCTTCTGTCCTTTGAATTGCTTCAAGTATTCTCTGAAGGGTTGGTTTTCTGGACATGTATTCTATCATTTTGTTTATGTCATGGAAGACTTTTCTCTCTCCTTCAACTGTAATCGACATTTTTGCTGGGTATAGTAACCTGGGATGGCATCTATGGTCCTTTAACACTGGGAATGCTTTGCTCCACGTTCTTGCTTTCATAGTTTGCACTGAGAAGTCAGTTGTAAGTCTGATGGTTTTCCCCTTATATGTAACTTGTTGTTTTTCTCTTGTGGCTTTCAGAATTTTGTCTTTGTTTTGGGCATCTAGCATTTTAACTATGATATGGCATGGGGAGTTTCTTTTCTGGTCTTTTCTGTTTGGAGTTCTAAGTGCTTCTTGTATTTGTTTTGGTTTGTCTTATTTTAGTTTGGGGAAATTTTCCTCTATTATTCTGTTGAAGATCTGATCAATACCAGTCTCTTGTGATTCTTCTCCTTCCTCTATCCCTATGATGTGGAGGTTTGATTTTTTTCATAGTGTCCCATATTTCCTGGTTGTTCCACTTCTGTGTATTTAAAAATTTTTGGTAATCTTTACTTGAGCTTTTTAATTGTTCTGTGTTTTCTTTCAGTTCTGATATTCTTTGTTCTGCTTCCTCTGTTCTACTTCTGAGACTTTTTCCCATACTTTCTTCTTGATGAGTGTTCTATTTCCTTTTTCATTTCATCCTGTGATTTCTTTAGTATTTCCACTTCCTTTTGGAGTTTCTCAATCTCTTCCTGTAGCTCCTTGCTTTGCTGGTTGGTTTCCTTTTTCATTTTTTCCACTTCCTTCTGGTGTTTGTAATTCTCTCCCTCTAGGTCCTTCTTGAGTTTTTCATTTTCTCTCCTTAGTTCTCTGACTTGTTCTTTATATTCTTTTATTTATTTGAATATATCTGGAATTGATCCTCTAAGATCTGTGTCCTGGGCCACCCCCAGGGGGATCCCATTGTAGGAATCTCCCACAGGGTTGGTGGTTGGTAGAGCTTGGTGTGGAATTATCCTGCACCTTTCTCATGTTGTTCCTTCATCGTGTCCCTGGCATTTGGGTTTCCCTTTGCCTGTATTTTTTTTTTAATTTTATTTATTTATTTATTTTTAAAATTTTATTTTTATTTCTGTATGTGTATAAATGTACTGTCTGCATGCAGGTCTATGCACCCGTGTCATGCAATGCCGCAGAGGTCAGAAGAGGGCATCAGATTCCGCTGGAACTGGAGTTCTCTTGGAATTGGAGTTTCAGATGGTTCTCGGCTGCCATGTGGGTGCTGGGGATCAAACCCGGGTCCTCTGTAAGAGTGGTCGGTGCTCTTAACCGCTAGGCCATCTCTCCAGCCCCTAACTTTATTTATTTTTTATGTGTATGAATGTACTGTCTGCATGTAGGTTTGTGCACCTGTGTTGTGCAATGCCGTGGAGGGTGTTGGATTCCCCTGGAACTGGAGCCAGAGATGGTTCTAAGCCACCATGTGGGTTCTGGGGATGGAACTCAGGCCCTCTGCAAGAACAGTTGGTGCTCTTAACCACTAGGCCATCTCTCCAGCCCCTGCCTGTATTTCAATGGAAATCCCAAATGCCTCTTCCCTGTGTTCAAGGGTTCCTTTGCTTGGCTCCTTCAGATGCCTTTGGTTTTTTGTTTGTTTGTTGTTTGTTTGTTTTGTTTTTCTTTGTTTATGGAGAGTTGACTTGTCTAGGTTTTAGGCTTTCAATTTTGTTTATATATTGGAAATCTAACTCACTCTTCCCTTTCTGTTCTGAATGTTCTCCAAAGAATCCACTTGGACACTCCCTCACTAATCCAGTTGGGGGAGGAGGGGAATATACCTTGCTTAGCCTGTGCCCTGGTACTCTGTGCTTCAGGTGGTCCTGGGAAGCCCCTGATCTAAGCTTTCTGCACTCAAGTTTCACAGTGGCAACAGGTCCACCTTTTATACCAGCTAGCAGGGCAACTCTGCCCCCACAGCCACACAAGACAATGATTTAATTATCCAACACACCAATGAAACAATTATCCAAAAACCCAGTGATAGAATTATCCAACAATCTGCCTGGCTGAAGGGCCCTGCTCCTAACTCTGTCTCAGGTGGTCCTGGGAAATCTCTGATCTAAGGTCTGTGCACTTATAGAATTCTTAAAATTAAAAAAAGAATTCTTAAAATTAAACAGTTCTTCATACATACACTTATATATAAGGTTTTAATAATTAAATTTGGTGATGGCAGTTTGTACTGAGCAGACATGCATTGCTATCATACACAGACATACACACATTGGAGAAAACACTGTACACTGTCTATTGATGGTCTGATAGATTTTTTTTACTTAATAGTATGGATTTTATTATTTATTACTAGCTTTATTTATTTATTTATTTATTTATTTATTTTTGAGACAGGGTCTCCCTGTAGCCCCAGCTGTCCTGGAACTCACTGTGTAGACCAGGCTGGCTTTGAACTCACAGAGATCTGCTTGCCTCTGCCTCCCAAGTGCTAGGATTAAAGGTGTACACCACCATGCCTGGCTCTGATAGATTCTTAATATGCTATTATTCTATTACAGAATTGGTAACAGTATCATACACATACATACACACATGTATGCACACATTCACACATAATGTTTTTATCCTAGCTGGGTGTGGTGGTGCACACCTTTTATCCCAGCACTCAGGAGGCAGAGGCAGGCAGATCTTTGTGAGTTCAAGGCCAACCTGGTCTACAGAGTGAGTTGTAGGACAGCTGGGGCTACAGGGAGACCCTGTCTAGAAAATACCAAAAAAAAAATTTTTTTTATCCTAGTGTTTGTACTAAACAGAGTCACATACATTGCTGTCAGATATGAATGCTTTCATTTGGAGAAAAAAAACACCTTTAGAAATTTCATTTAGGGGCTGGAGAGGTGGTCTAGCAGCTAGGAGTGCTGACTGCTCATGTAGAGGACTTGGGTTCGATACCCAGCACCCACATGGCAGCTGAGAAATGTCTGTAACTCCAATTCCAGGAGAACTCCAGTTCTAGGTGAATCTGACACCCTCTTTTGACCTCTGTGGCATTGCATGACATGGGTGCACAAATCTACATGCAGGCAGTAGATTCATACACATAAATAGATAAATAAGTTAAAAAAAGAAATGTCATTTAAAGCATCCAGACCTAATTGCATTCCCAAGGCTGAGGTGGCTAATTCAATTTCCTTATCATGCTGCCATTGATATCTTGCACCTTTAGTTCTAAAACTATGAACTTATTGATAATTATTAATAAGTGATGGAAAACAGAATTATATATCCAATTTGTACTGAAGGCTAGCCATAACTAAAGTTAATACAACAATTAAAGACAGTTTCACCAATGGAGAAGCTAAAGAATACGGTGGCAGCCATACCAAGGCAGTACAAAACCAAGACAATTCAGCAATTGACAATGCTAAAAGCATTTTAGGCTGTTTCATTGGAAGGAAGAGATTCCAGTTTATAGGTATCCAGGGGAAACCATGTGGCACTGTCCAAGTGCCAGAGTATGAATAAATCCAGGGCTTTTTAAACTGGTCTCTGGTCAGAGGGACAATTTTAGGCTGTTTCATTGGAGGATATCTTACACATACATAAACACATGTATCCTCACGTTCACACATGAGATTTTTTAACCCTAATTCATTGGAGGGAAGAGATTGCAGTTTATAGGTACCCAGGGGAAGCCATGTGCCACTGTCCAAGTACCAGAGTATGAATGAATCCAGGGATTTTAAATTAGTCTCTGGTCAGAGTGGCACAGCTTTCAGAACAGTGAACCTATAAGGAAGGGTCAAAAATCAGGTCTTCAGAGGTCTGAAAACAAGAAAAACAACCTGAAAGGAAACTGAAGTTAGAATACCTGTAAACAAACAAAATCACCTTAAAAGTTTAATTTGGAGATCAAATTCAGTCTAACAAATAACAAAATCTTCAGATAACCAATGTAGTAACTTAGGAAACTTTGTTCAAATTAGGCCTTTGAAAAACTTTAAGAGGCAAGCCAAAAGTAGTAAATTTAATGTTCTTTTTTTTTGTGCACAATATAGAATGAAAGAACCTTGAAGTGGCCACTTTTTGACAGAAACCAACCAAGAGTTCATACATGACAGACACATGACATGAATCTCAGACACATGGGAGAATAACACACCCAGCTTGGGCAGACACATGACTCAATTGCATCCTTTAAATCCAGACAATGGGAGACCTCTTTTGATTTAAAATCTCATAGCTAAGTGTCAGTATCCAGAATAACTTAATGTCAAGGTACAGAAAGTTCTCAGTTCCCTGATCTGTTGCACACCTTAGCCTAAAGTTGTCTGTGGCTGTGCAGGGACATGGAACCACTAATTTTCATTATCACATTCACACATAATCATTTAAAGAGTTTAAGACATTTTTTGTGGGGTGTGGTGGTGTATGCCTTTAATTCTAGCACTCAGGAGGCAGAGCAGGCAGATCTCTGTGAGTTTAAGGTCAGCCTGGTCTACAGAGTAAGCTCCAGGCCAGCTGGGACTTAAAGAGAGACCCTCTCTCAAAAATACCCCCCCAAAAGACATTTTTTTAGTTAACTGCTTTAAATTACTGTTGTACTAAAAATGGGTTGATTTCACTAAAAGCTTGGTCTACCTAAACTAACAGTCCTTTTAAATGGGGCTAGCTTCCTAGCATCTTACTATGACGGTGGGTTGGTGTTGATCTGGTGCACACAGCACAGCTTGCCTGTCTCCAACAGGTGCTGGTTTACCTGCTAATTTAATGAGAATACATTTATTGTTAGTGGAAAAATTGAAAGTCCTTTCCTTAAGAGGAAGCAGCTAAGTAAAATCTTGTTGCCTGAGTCCAGTTCTGGAATGAGGTATGGTGGGCATACCTTTTTAATCTCAGATACAGATTCTTGTATCCAGAGCAGAAACAAAAATTGGATTTCTGAATAAAATGGGATTTATGGAGAATATTGATAGTCAAAATGCAAAATCTGATATAATCCCTTAAAAATAGGTAAAAGTCTTAAAAGTCTTGTAAACAAAAATATAAAAAAACCCCACCATTTGTTAAAAGCCAGGAGATAAAGTAAAAATCTGTAATAAATTTACAGGATAAAGTAATCCTGTAAAAAACATGAACTATACCCATACAAATGTAAAAAATAGAAAAGTGATTTTAATTGGAAACAGATGAAAAAGCTAGTAAAACAAAAGTCCAGTGGTGGGGACTCAGGACAACTTTGCAAATCTGACATAAAAATGTCTTTAATTTAGACTTGATTTATTTTTTTATAATAATCCAATATAAAAACTCCAAAACCAAAATAAAGGATCAGAACATGCCATTAAATAAATTGTAAAAGGATTAGAACATGTCATTAGTTGTTATAAGCTAGTAGTATCCAATGCAAATTTAACAGTTCCAGTAAGGTATTCATGCCACATGGTGGATCAAGATGGTGGCTGAGAAGGAGTGAGTGTGGCCTCACTGTCATGGAAGTGGTAAATGTATCTATTCACCTGTGGTTACTAAGATGGTGGGTGGGAAGGAGTGGGTGTGGCCTCACTGTCATGGAAGTGGTAAATGTATCTATTCACCTGTGGTTACTAAGATGGTGGCTGGGAAGAAGTGGGTGTGCCCTCACTGTCGTGGAAGTGGTAAATGTATCTATTCACCTGTGGTTACTAAGATGGTGGCTGGGAAGGAGTGGGTGTGCCCTCATTGTCATGGAAGTGGTAAATGTATCTATTCACCTGTGGTTACTAAGATGGTGGGTGGGAAGGAGTAGGTGTGGCCTCACTGTCATGGAAGTGGTAAATGTATCTATTCACCTGTGGTTACTAAGATGGTGGCTGGGAAGGAGTGGTCTGCACAGCTGCCACTGAAAGGAGCATTGCCCAGCCTAAGACTGGCCCCACCCTTTCCTGTTTGAATGAGCCTTGGGAATTACGAGAGAGAGAGAGAGAGAGAGAGAGAGAGAGAGAGAGAGAGAGCCTGGATTTAAGGTTGTGCTCCTTTACTGTAGAAATCTCTATTTTTTTTTTAATTTTTATTTATTTATTTATTTTTATGTGTATGAATGTATTGTCTGCATGCAGGTCTGCGCACCCGTGTCGTGCGATGCCGCGGAGGTCAGAAGACGGTCTCGGATTCCCCTGGAACTGGAGTTCTCCTGGAACCGGAGTCACAGACGGTTCTCAGCCGCCATGTGGGTGCTGGGGATCGAACCCGGGTCCTCTGCAAGAGCGGTCGTCGCTCTTAACCGCTAGGCCATCCCTCCAGCCCCTACTGTAGAAATCTCTTAAGGTTGCAGGGGGGTTGGGAGAGAGGGAGAGGTAGATAAAGAGGGAGATCAGAGCCAGTCTAGGCACGTGGAGTGGGGGAGGGAAGGAGAAAGTTGTGGAGCAGGGAGAACAGTTTAGAAAAACTCAGCCTTAGAAGTACTTCTGAGAATTAAGGAAGTGTCCTTAAACTCAGGAGTACGTAATGGAACCCACAAGCCTATGAACTTGGTGTCCCGAGAGTGTGTGTGCGTGTAAGCATGTGTGTATGTGTGTGTGTATGTATGTGTGTGTATGTGTGTGTGTGGGGGGTGGTCAATTTTGGCACCCTAAGGCCCACAATCCCAGCATTCCAAGAGTGCAGGGAGGGTCTGGACAGCAGGGTAGACTCAGGAGCCCAGCAAGAGAGACTGCAAGTCTTGCTGGGTTCAAAATGGTGGAGTAAGGCTGAGACAAAGAAACGTGGAGGAGGAAGAGAGCACAGAAGGCAGAAGAAGGAGGGAGGAAGGGAAGAGAGAGAGAGAGAGAGAGGGAAGGGAGAGAGAGGAGAGAGTGTGAGAGAGAGGAGAGTGGATACTCCTTGTGAAACGGAGATTGTAGGTGGGAATCAGAGAGAGTGTGGGAGAGAGGATATGGTACCTGATTTTAAACCCCAGATAAGAGACAGGCACATGAGGCTTGGTCACTCTGGGAATACTTCCTTCAGGAACTGCCAAGACTGACTACCTGTTGGCACATGATGAGGCAGCCAGCAAGAAGGCAACTGAGGCACGCTCCTTTATAGCCACTGGGCAGGACCTCAGGTAAAGAGGTCATAAGAGGAGGAAGTGGACATCTGTGAGTCCCTTGGGATTCTGGGAAACCCAGACCCAACACTGGTGAGCATGTTTCTTTTGTGGGCACACATGAGTTTGGGCTAACCCAGTTTGTTGTACATAGAGTAAGTTTTAAGCTGTGGGATACAGATGGTTCATGACAGCTCTTGGGCTTCACTGTGTTTATGTCCATGTGTCAACTCTCACTCACTTGTGCTGCAATCAAAATGTTGCCTTGGGTCTGTGGCATATGAGGGCAGTGGGAGTGGCAGCAAACCTACTCTGTGAGTGCGTCCCACCCTGCTAATAGCACTAGAACAACCATCCCAACCCATGTGGGATTCAGACTATGTGTTGGGCGGTCCTCTGGACATAGTTCATCTCCATCCTTCAAGGGTTCAAAGCACTAGCTCCACATGCCAAAGAACCTCCACTATGAATGTCCTTTCATGCTTTGACAATTACGATGAGCACAAATGAGACTTGTTCTTGCTGTCCGTGGGTCCCCTGGCCAATCCTTCTTGCTGATGGTATATGGGAGGCTGGGGTCTGGTCAACAGGGAAAGAGATTACATTTAAGGATCCAGTGATTATGAGCTAAAGAGTGCCAGAAAATTTGTATGCAGATGAATAATGTGCTATTTGTTTATGCTATAAACTTCCAATGATTAATGTAATCTGAAAACAAGTAGTTATTTATATTGCCTACTTTGGGCATTGTGATCATTATAAAGACAGCACCATCACAGACTTGGAGAAAATCATTGTAAGTCAGTGCTTGTAGCTGTGCAATGAACGGTATAACATCATGAGCCATTATGGAGCCAGCATTAAGTAAATCATTTCAAGTTGTTGCAGGGTCCATATTGTTTTAATAGAGACAATTTCTTTTTTTTAATTTATTTTTTGTGTGTATGAGTGTACTGTCTGCATGTAGGTTGGTGCACCTGTGCCGTGCAATGCTGTGGAGGTCAGAAGAGGGTGTCAGACTCCCCTGGAACTGGAGTTGAAGACGGTTCTCTGCTGCCATGTGGGTGCTAGGGATCAAACCCCGGTCCTCTGCAAGAGCAGTCGGTGCTCTCAACTGCTAGGCCATCTCTCCAGCCCCAATAGAGACAATTTCTGAAGAGCCAGAGTATTGTGAGGAATATCAGCTTTGTAACTTGATAAAGTCAGCAAGGAAAGACCAGTTGGCCACAAAAGGCAGAAAGAGATGGGTCCTGGGCTGAACACATGTGTCTGTACACTATGGAGAGTCTCATGTGCACTAAATGAACAATAAACAAATATTTAAGCATTTCTTCAGTCAATGAATTTTGTAATGCATTTATAAAATCAAATGTTGACAAGAGCGCCACTAAATATATTTTTTTCAGGGCTTACACATCTTAGGGGCAATCTTGCATGAGGTAGTGTTTGAGAAACCACTGGCTACTACTGTTATGCCTGTGGGGAAACCAGATCCATCCTGGTCTTCAGAGAATGGTTACTGCTCACTCAAGGCTGTTAGGTTCAACCCCAGGTGAACATGGGGTTGAAAAGTGATGTTTCAAAGCATAGAGGACCAGAGAGGAAAAGGTCACAAGCCTATAGAAAGAACAGTGGGAAATGGTTTACCTGAGGTCTGAGTCATAATCATGGTATGCTTGGGCTCCTCTGGTAACTAATCCTTGTTCCCTAGTTAGTCACTGCATCTGGTTGGTATAGCCTTGTATGAAGACTGTGTTAAGGTTCTCCAGAGAAAGAGAACCAATAGGAAATGTACACATACATACAAATAAATGATAAGATATTATAGGAATTGACTCATTTGATTTTGAAGATGGCAAATTCTCACCATCTCCTTACTATCTGTATGCAGTCTGGAGCCCCAGAAAATCTGGCGTGTTATTCAATGCAAGTTCAAAGACCTGAGAACCAGGAGCTCCAGTGTCTGACAGTCCTAGCTTAAGAAGAGAGAATTTGACTTTCTTCTGTATTTTTGTTATTAGGCCCCTTAAGAAATTGAATGATGCCTTCCCACTTGGTGAGCGTGGGTCTTTTTTACTAGGCTAATCTTTCCTGGAAGCACCCTCCCAAGCATACCCCATTTGGGTATGTTAGCCTAGTCAAGGTGACATTATTCAGCACAGAGCTCTTCTAAATCTCTTCTTTCTTCACCCCACTACCCCTGCCTTGGTCAGGTCTCATCGTCTCTTCCTGGACATTGCACTAGTTCCCTTACCACTTTCCTTCCTTCTCTTCATCTCCCATAGTGATGTTTATACTTCTGTTTTGGTAGTTATTATTATTATTATTATTATTTTAATTTATTTTTGTATGTGTATGAATGTACTGTCTGCATGTAGGTTTGTGCACCCATGTCGTGCAATGCCACAGAGGTCAGAAGAGGGTCTCGGATTCCCCTGGAACTGGAGTTCTCCTGGAATTGGAGTTACAGATAGTTCTTAGCCGCCATGTGGGTGCTGGGGATTGAACCCGGGTCCTCTGCAAGAGCAGTCGGTGCTCTTAACCGCTAGGCTATCTCTCCAGCCCAGTTTTTATTATTTTATTTTGTGTTTTGAAACAGTTTCACTCTGTAGCCTAGCCTGGCCTGAAACTCACTATGTAGCCAAGACTGGCCTTCACTCATGATACTCCTGCCTAAGCCTCCCAAGCGCTGGGTGTGCACCACCACTCCCAGCAGTATCTATCCATCTATCATCTATCTATCTATCTATCTATCTATCTATCTATCTATCTATCTATCTAACTATCTATCATCTATCTATCTATCTATCTATCTATCTATCTATCATCTATCATCTATCACTTTGCATGCAAAGAGTCAACTCACTGGGTGTGGTGGCACATGCCTTTAATCCAGCACTCGGAGTCAGAGGCAGGCAGATCTCTGTGAGTTCAAGGCCAGCCTGGTTTACACAGGGAGTTCAGGACAGCTGGGGCTACAGGGAGACCCTGTCTCAAAAAGACCAAAAAAAAAAAAAAAAAAGTCAATTCATGAAGAACAGTGGCTCAGAACAGTGACCCTGCCACCTTCCTCTCTTCTTTCCCTTTTTCTCATGTACTATTTCTTCCTAGGTGCAACCACTTTTCATGCATAGAGCTGATAGCTTTTAGTGTGTGTGTGTGTGTGTGTGTGTGTGTGTGTTTGTGTGTGTATGTGTGTGTGTTTTGGGGAAAGCTCATTTGCAAGCTTCCTAGTAGGCTGAGGCCAGGCTGCTTAACGGGGTGGGGTGGGGGTGGGGTGGGGTGTAGATTTCAGAATCTACAGGGCTTCCTGCATTGGCTGGTGAGAATCCTGCAGCTGACTCTTCCAGTGTCCTGGCCGGCCGGGACGGTTGGAACCTGGCTACCAGGGCTGGGGAGGAGAGGAAGAGGCTGGGAAGGGGCATGCCTCCATGTTTAACTTGTAACTGTTAGGTTATGGCGCACACCCCCAAAATAAAAAAAGAAACCATAAAGTTTTAGGCACTCCGGGATAAATTTTACTTCAGGGTAGCTGGGGCTAAGCTCAAATGGAAAATAGAGCTGTCACTGAATGGCGTCTGGCCAGGGCATTTAAAGGGAATAGGTGGGGACTCAGGTAAGGGATGGGGGAAGATGCTAAGCAGCAAGTCTCCAGCTGCTCAAAGAAAGTGGGATTCCTGAGTATTCTGTGATGGCCTGCTGTTCCATACACAAAGGCAGGCTCGTAGAGCAGGTTTCTTGGTGCCACCTGGATTGTCATCCACTGCATTTCAAATGGACTCTGGGTCTTTGAAGAATTCACATCCTAACATTCCAGCCTTTTGGTTTTGATGGTCTGTCTTCTGTAACTGCTTCAGAGCTGAGAATGGGGACCATGGAAGTGTTTCAGGCTGCAAAGTCTGGATGTGATTCTCCATCGTAGTCATTCTGGATACCCAGTGCTCAGTCTGGATTGACAGTGGTCAGCTGCTAATAGGCAGTTTTCCTTCTGCAACTGAGAGAAGAAGCTGGTTAAATCCTGTATGGGTGAGGTGTTGGATTTGGCTTTGGAAATATCGTAAAAGGCATGGAGCTGCCCTGTACAAAGCTCCTAGTACTGTCAATGGGCCTAGTAAAGGCATTAGCCATGGAAGGATCAATGCCCAGAGACCCCAACTAGAGGGCCCCTCTCCATTGGAGGTCCTCTGTGACAGGTCATGCACAACTTTCTGCAGACAGTGGATATGCTGTTCTACCTTTCCTGATTTGTTGAGGGTGGTAAGGAACATGAGGCTTCCACGTGATGCTCAGAGCCTGTGAGACTGACTTTGGAGACAAAAGCTGGACCATTTTCTGACTGAAGGGTAAGAGGAAAACCAAAGCATGGGAAAATATGCTGCATCAGATGGTAGGAACAAAATCTGATGTTTTCTTTCTTTTTTTTTCTTTACAGTGGATTGTGTCCATTTGTGTGCATATGTGTGTATATATATGTGTTTTTAAAATTTATTTTATTTTTTTTAAATTTTATGTATTTCTGTATGTGTATCAATGTACTGTCTGCATGCAGGTTTGTGCACCCTTGTCGTGCAATGCCTCGGAGGTCAGAAGAGGGTGTTGGATTCCCCTGGAACTGGAGTTCTCCTGGAATTGGAGTTTCAGACGGTTCTCGGCCACCATGTGGGTGCTGGGGATCGAACCCGGGTCCTCTGTAAGAGGACCTCTTAACTGCTAGGCCATTTCTCCAGCCCCTTAATTTATTATTTTATGTGTATGAGTATACTGTCTTCATGTAAGTAGGTGCACCCGTGTGGTGCAATACTGTGGAGGTCAGAAGAGGGTGTTGGATTCCCCTGGAACCAAAGACGTTCTTAGCTGCCATGTGGGTGCTGGGAATTGAACTCAGGTCCTCTGCAAGAGCAGTTGGTGTTCTTAACCATGGAGCCATCTCTCCAGACCCGCAGTGTTTTCTTTTTGGTGGGAAAAGCTTCTATCCAGCTAGAAAATGTACCAACCATAATTAAGAGATATCTGGCATCCTTACTAGGAGGCATGTGGGTAAAGTACACCTGTCTTCCTACTGACACCCACCATGGAGATCTATGAGGGGAAAGTATTGCTCGGGTAGGAAGGGAGAATAGACATCGTGGTGCCCATGTTTATTATAAAAATAAAGGGCTTACCTGCCATGTTGGCACAGACCCTCAGCTCCTCCATGGTGATGGCCAAGGAAGCATTCTGGGATGGAGGTGCAGGACTGAGTTAGTCTTTGGCTGTTGGTCCCAGAAGATCATGGACAGCATTGGGATGCTGTGGGGGTTGATGAGGCGTGGGACACTTGGGACCAGTGTCCCATTTGCCCACACTTGAAGCAGGGCTCTGTTGGCATGGAGTTGGATCCTTTCCTCTATTGGTGTGTGTTGGTGGCCAGTGGAGGAGGTGTAAGAGCAGTGACCACAAGGTGGTGTGTGTGGCCCTATCCGTTCCTTCCAGCTATTGTAGACTTTAAATGCCATTTTATTTAAATGCAGATCTCCCTGGAAGATAGGTGGTCCTTGTTCTTTTTTCTTATATTAGGAGCAGATTGGAAAATAAAATGGTGGTTTATCACAAGAGAACCTTCATAGGCCTTGGGGGTCTTATGAGAGCCTAGGTGAGTCTAGATAAGAATTGGGAAGGATTTTCATCCTTATCTTGGATGACTTCCTGAAGCTTATCAAATTTTACTATTTTATGAGAAGCCTTCTGCTGACCCTTGGCCTGGATATCAAGGTTGGGTTCCTCTGCTGATGGGATTTGATAATCCCAACCAGGGTCACAGCTTTTTCCCCTTCAGGCATTGTGGAGTTTTGGAGATGAACCTCATCCCCATGAGCCCAAACCCTTTCCTTTTTTTCAGGAGTAAGGAGATTGGAAAGAGCCATGACTAGATCATGCCAGGAAAGATCATAGCTCTGGGTGAGCATACAAAATTCTGTAATAAACCTGGCAGAGTCAGTGGAAAAGGAGTCCAGTAGCTTTTCAATCTGTGATGTCACTCAGGAAAAGGGGACCCTAACTCTGACTAAGCCACGTGCCCCTGCTACCTGTCAGATAGGAAAGAGTCCACTGGGGTTGGCATGGGAATGGGTGTGGTGGGAGATTGGGGAGGGTACATGGGTTTGAGAGGATGGGGTTTGGGTGCTGGGGGCAGGTGAAAGGGAGGGGAAGGGTCTGGAGGAGAGGAGGTTGTGGTGGGTGGCTGGAAGCACAGGATGGACAGGTGGAGAAGAGCAGCTGTAGCCACAGGAACACATTCAGCAGGAGCAGCAGGAGGGTGGTAGGCGTAGGGCTCAGGGGGGGATCCAGGTCTGCCATATCAAGATAAAAATCGGATTTAGAGGTCTGGCCTAGAGATTAGGGAGGGGGAGAGAAGCTTTACTCGTGGTCTGGGATTTAGGCAACCCAGTCCTGGGTTTGCAGATTTGGCAAGGAGAACCTGATGGGGTTGGCAGGAGGAATAGAGAGAAGGACATGAGTGAAAGGTGAAGAACGCTTGTACATACAGACATTCTGACCATATATTGGAGAGCTGGTGCATTAGTCACTTTTCTGTTGCTGCTTAAACCACCATGACCAAGGAAACTTATAAAAGGAAGAGTTTATTTGAACAATTGACAGTTCCAGGGAATTAGAGTCCATTGTGACAGGAGGCATGGTGGCCAGAGCTGGAGCAGAAAGTTTCACATCTTACAATGAGCACAGGAAATTGAGAGAGANACCAAGCTGAAGAGAATGCTCTCTGCAGTCTGCTGCAGCCAGGGGCAGGGGATGAAAGCCTGGGCCATGGAAGAAGCAGTGGGAAAAGACAAAGTAAAAACCAAAGACTATGTTCTGCTCAAGACCAAGTAATTACAGCTTTGCAAAAATGACAAATGTACAAAACACTATGCAGGAGAAATGCAAGTGTCCAAGTAATTTTTGCCAAAGAGGCAAATCAGACACCTACAACAGGGCAACTGGAAGACTGCCCATGTCTGTGAGCCTCACGGCCTCTGGTAGGTAGTCCATCGTATGCTCTGTACTACGGGAAAAATTTATGTTGTTTACTTAATATGGATCAATTTAAAATAAAAGTCCAAGTTTCAAACTGGGCAGATTGATACATATGATTCTATGTAAAGTCATGACTTTGCCTGATTCACTACTGTTAAATCGAAGAATCCACTAGCCCAATTTTATACCCTTGGTGTTCAAGGCTGGCCCTGAACTCACAGAAATCCACCTGGCTCTGCCTCCCAAGTGCTAGGATTAAAGGTGTGCACCACCATGCCTGGCTTGACATGATTGATACCTTTTAATTTTATTATTTGTGCCTATAATTTTTAAGCATGTGGAACTAATAGATTTTTATCTGTACAGTAAAATTTAAGCCAAATGGGGATCTTGTCTGTCTTGTGCCCATTTATATTCCCAGTACCTAGAATAATGTCTATATTGTAATAGGCACTTAAATGTTTATTAAAAAATACATTTGGGGGGCTGGAGAGATGGCATAGCTGTTAAGAGCACTGACTGCTCTTGGAGAGGACCCGTGCTAGATTCCCAGCACCCACATGGTGGCTAAGAACTGTCTTTAAGCTGGGTGTAGTGGTGCATGCCTTTAATCCTAGAATCAGGAAGCAGAGGCAGGTGGATCTTTGTGAGTTCAAGGCCAGGCTGGTCTACAGAGTGAGTTCCAGGCCAGCTGGGGCTACAGGGAGACCCTGTCTCAAAATAAATAAATACATAAATAAATAAATAAATAAATAAATAAATAATACATTTTGTTGTTTTTTTTTCAACAAGAACCAAACACCACCCCACCTGAGCACTGAGATCCTCTTTAATGCAAGGTAACTCATTGATTATTATTTTCATATAGTGACCTTCATATATTTTAAACTTATTTCTATACCAGGTTATATCTTTTTATTATTTATTATTTTTATTTTATGTGTATGAATGTATTGCCTGCATGCATGTAAATGGACCCATGTCATGCAATTCTTGTGAAGGTCAGAAGAGGATGTTGGATCTCCTGGAACTGGAGTAAGGATGGTTGTGAGCCACCATGAGGGTCTGGGAACTGAACCTGGGTCCTGTGTAAGAGCAGCCAGTGCGCTTCACCACTGAGGCATCTCTACAGCTCCTAAAGTTATATCTTATAAAACAATGCAGTCACAAATAGTAGAGAAATAGGGTAATAACCAATCATCAGTATACAAATGCAGCTTCACTAATCTCACATAAAATTATTTTTTATCATGTATTGCAATGAGTTCTCAATCCAAAGTTATCACAAAATTGTTCAAAGTAGAAATGAATCAAATGATGCCAGTTACCAGAACAGATCATTACTATTTGTTCAGATTTTGATGCACCAAGTTCGAAAAGTCGATGAGAGGCAACATGAAGCTTCTACAAATTACTGTTCTTTCCTGGAAGGCCAGAGTTCGAATAACACAATAGAACCTTAGGGATGACTCTGCCACTTACCTTAAAGTTAATGCTTTTGGCATTTGAAATCTCAGTAATTCTTCAAGGAAGGTAGCCAAACATACAAAGGCTGATTTATGAAACTCTGAAATAAAAATCTAAAAGCAACTTTGTCACATGGAATGGCTGAACTTAGTATACAGCTGATTTAAAAATAAAGTACAATTTAATTAAAACACATTCCCAAAGCAGACTAACCAAATCCTCCTCTTATGATTAATAAATACAGATGGGCCCTCAGTTAACTGGTTACAGGCTTCTAGATTTAGGAAAATATCCTTACCCTGAAATTGACTCTGTTCCTGACCCTCTGAGCCAATGCTGAGTTTATAGCCTTATCAAACTGAAGTAGAACTTGAAGGGCAAGTTAGGGGGTGATCTGTTGAGACTGAGCAGAAATGAAGGTCATAAATCCACAAAGGGAAGAACAGTAAAGTCAAATCAGTAAAAGCATACAAATTATCACCTAAAACTTAATGGAAATTAATGAGAAAC
>VZQC01015103.1:14273-203930 GCA_009823505.1 Rhizomys pruinosus
AATATAAGAGATATATATATATATATATATATATATATATATTACATGTGAATAAAACAAACTATTCTGCAAATCTTATGATTATTTCTGCGTGGGTTTTAGTGTCTTGCACTCCCAGTTTCAATCTCATAATTTCATTTGTAGATTTATGTTCAAGGTCTCTTTGCAGATCATACTCCACTGATTACTCCGAGCAGGATGGTAACGAGGCAGCGATCCTACTAATTGTCGTGTCAGCTTGAAAGGTAATTAAATTTGCTTGCTCTAGTTTATAATAATTGTTTGAAGAATTACCACAAATCGGTTTGGCAGGGAGCAGTAATATGAGCTATGAACTGGATGTGGTATGGACTCATGTGTCTATCACTGTGATTCCAGGCAAGGACCTGTGAGGAGAGGAGATCTGCTTGTGGAGGGCTGGGGGAACCTTCTGTCTGTGCTGTCCTGCACCATCGTGTGACTGACTTCGGCTTCTCAAATAAACTTGTTCTCTTTTAGTCTTCTGCCAAACTCATAGGTCTAATGTTACCTAATCAGGCAGTTAGGGCTCCTAATTCCAAAGTCACAGTATATTAGCTGAGCTTTCTGGACAGTGTACCCACTTCCATCGGCCTCAATGCTCTCATTTGTGAAGTGCATGTGAGGATAATGCCTGCCTAATCTGGCTCTGTTCTGTTCTGTTTGTTGAGGATTAATGTTGGGAAGACATAAGCAGAATTTGCAATTCTTTTGCACAGAGGCTCCTTCCATAATGACGTGTTTACTGTGATCATGTTTCTTTTTGCTCATTATTATCATCAGTATTGATGGAAACCTCATGTTTTGATATAATTGGAGAACTATTTTAAGAGTATAAAAGAACCAAAGGTCAGCCAGAATATATCTCTAAAACTCTTCCTAAGAAGTACATAGTGGATTCAATCAGAACAAAAATGAAGGTGTCTGAGTGCCAACCTGGCGCCTCACATACATACATACATACATACATACATACATACATACATGTGGGCATCACTATTTATTTCAGTGGGTTGAAAAAAACAGGGTATGAAGAGGGAGGTGTAGTAAGGGAGGTCTGGAGGAAGTAGCTGGTTGAGAGGCCTAAAGAGAAATCTCAGTGGTTAGAGCACTGGCTGTTCTTGCAGAGAAGCAGCATCAGCTCCCAACAAACCTAGAGACTGACAACCATTCCTAACTCCATTTCCAGGGAATCTGACCCCCTCTTCTGTACTCTGTGGGCATTGTATACACGTGGTGCACTTACACATGTAGGCAAAACATTCATAGACATAAAATAAAACAATTGTTTGAGTGGCTGTTGCTCAAAGGAGTCTTCTTCAAATATGAAGAAAATAGGTCAGAGATTGAAAGTTTCCCATGATTCTTTATTAAATAGCAACGGATGCAGCATGTGCATCAGTTCAATGTGATTTCTTTTGGACTTCAGAAGGAACAACGTTCTGTAACATTATAAGAAAAACGTGGATCATTCTAAACAGGATTTCTCAAATGGCTTTTCAAAACTACCCAAATGTTACTCCTGTGTGAGAGAACCAATGGGGTGTGCATCAACCTGAAATATGCAGGGCTTTCTGCAGTCTAGTAAAGTGTCCTCATTATACACCAATAGTTCTCAGCAAACTATGAGTCATGAAAAATGAGATTTCTTACCAGTCACCAGAATCTGCTCTCCAGTCACATCTGACTTACAGCCAAAGGTCAGTTTATTAAAAACCAACAAACAAAAAAGCAGTACTGGTTGTTTCAGTTGAGGAAAGAAACTTTGACAAGTCCTTGCGCCTCTGTCTGCAGATCTAAGGAAAATCACTTTGTATTTCAAAAGAATTGTCTCATCCCCTGCTATCACTTATTCCCACTCACTCCTCCCCAAATGTAATTCTTCTTAGAAACAATGTTTTCTCTTTATCTCTTACATAGAGTCAGCATGGTGAATGACCTATTCACTGCATCTGTAATGCATCATAGGGAGGAAATTTAATCTTCAAAGGTCAATAAAATCTCTTCTGATGAAAGCTTGTCAAAAGCTATGGATTGGTTTCTGAGATGAACAACAGGCTAGGTTACATGGGTCTTGTGTCTATGGGGGTGTTGAGTTCAATGTATAAGTCTGAGGAGACATTTCAGGGAAAGGGGAATGATAATTACAGAGGAGACAAGAGAAGAGTCTGGTAATAACAATGTATGACAAAAATATTGACAGCTGTCAGCACTTATTCATTTCCAAAGCCATGTGTTTTATATCTCTCTTTCTTCTTCTATACATACATATGGGGGAGAGAGAGAGAGAGAGAGAGAGAGAGAGAGAGAGAGAGAGAGAGAAAGAAAGAATCATTTGTCTAGTATTAGCTTTACCACATGTGCTAGATAGCTTTAAGTATCAACTTGACACACAGGGGTTGAGGGAAGCTCAATTGAGGAATTGCCTCCAATGGACTGGCCTGTGGCCATGTCTGTGGAGTATTGTTTTGATTGTTGAATGATGCAGAAGGACCCAGCCCACTGTGGGTGGTGCCACCCCTGGGCAGGTGGCTGTGTGTTGTGTAAGAAATCAGGATGGGCATGGGCCAGGGAAGCAAGCCAGTAAGCAGCACTCCTCCATGGCCTGTGCTTCAGCTCCTGCCTCCAGGTTCCTGCTCTGAGTTCTTCCTACCTAGGGCTCCCTCAGTGATGAACTGTGACCCAGGAAACTGAGCCAAATAAACCCTTTCCTCAGAGAGTTTTGTCTCAGCAATTGAAAAGAAACTAGAACACCACAGTTGAGAAAATTATGGCATCTACATAGTTACCCAGCAATAGATGAGGCAACCTCTATTTGTATGTAACACCAAAGCCCATTTTCTAAACTCATGTGCTATAGGTCTTGTGAATATGTAAATGAGTATAAATGTATGTATGTGTGTATGTGTAAATTTGTATAAACGTGTATGTATACATGCATATAATGTATGTATAGGTCTGTGTGCCTTTCAGAGACTTATTCACATATCAGTGTTTGGTTTCTCACAGTCAAGTGTTCCTGTCCTTATTGTTGCTCCATTTCCCACAGTTTTTGTCTTCCTAGCCACCTGAAGCATCCTTGCCTAGGTCTAGTATCCCAGGCAACAGGCCCATACTGTAAGCTGGGCCAACTGTATGCTTCTTCCTGTAAACTTAGCTTTTGACTGCAGTGTCAGAAATAGAGAAGGAATGGCTGGACTATATTTATCCCAGCATTGACTACTGTGTACTCCCTGCTCTGAAAACCTTCTGTAGGTTCCAATTCATGAGTGACCTCGTTTAGAATACCTCCCTCTCCATATAAACTATTCTTTTCAGCTAAATTTGCTGGAGTCCATTTTTACTGCTAGTTTGCAAAAAATAAAAAATAAAAAACAGAGCTTTTTATGTATATTTAGTTGCATTTTATAATTCACTTTTCTTTGCAATCATGATTTATTATGTAAAGTTTATATTTAAATGTCATGAACTGTTGTTTCACATATGTTATCATAACAAACAGCTAATTAAGATGTAGTACTCATGATATCTTTGAATATATATATATATATATATATATATAGTAGGTTTGCAACTTCATCACTATAAATCTGTTCTAGACTCCTGTTTCCTGTAATTTGCCTAGACAGAATTCCTTTAAAAATGGATTGGTTTGGTTGCTACTTAGATGGTCCTACAGGTCTTGGGCCCTGTTTCTACCATTTTGCAAAATAAAATCCAACCTTACTGTCATCTGGGCATGAGGTGTACTTGCAGGCCAGGAGGCCCAACTCCACCTGCTGAAGCAGAATCTACACTTTAAAAAGACTCCATGGGAGAGTTTCACATTAGCATTTACAAAAGTCTGTTTTACAGCACTGTGTATTAATCATTCTGGAATTTGCTGCTTTGGTCTCTGTGTGTATTCTGTGATCACCTCTATCCAGAGCCTTTTCTCACCCCCTTTAATATGCATCTTCTGTTTCCTTCCAGCAGAACCTTGACAGGCAGGGGCCTGTAACAGCCATTCCAGGAAAAAGCCAATGCAGCTGAGTGGAAATGGCTGGTGGGGACCAGCTGCTCAGTGGACAGGTGGAATCAGTGCACAGAAGTCTGCACTTAGAGAATGGGAGTTGAGACTTGAGTGACCTCCTGCTCAGTGATCTGAGGAGGAACCATTCAGGGGCTGGAGAAGTGAATACATGCTGCTCTTACAGAGGACTGGGTTTTGTATCCAGAATCCACGTCAGATAACTCACAAAAACTTTTAACACCAGTTCCAGCTTTGATAGTCTCTTCTGGCCTCCTTTGGCCCCTGCGTGTAGGTGGTGCACATATATACATTCAAGCATAAATAAATAAATAAATAAATAAATAAATAAATAAATAAATCCACTTGCTTTCATCCACAGGGCAAGATCCTACAACTTCAAAATAAGCTGTTTTTCTTTTATAGCTTATACAAGGCTGTGATCGCAAAGATGTTTCTTACATGTTTGATTCTAGGAAAAAAAGTATGCTTTAATATGTTTTCTTGATAAAATTTCAGTTATTAGAAGAAACTTAGCCTGCCTCTCAGATACTTTCTTGTCCAGAATACATTATTTCAACCTGTGTGTCTAAATCTTATTGTTTTAGTTTCCTTTCTATTGCTGTGATAAAACACTCTGACCAAAAACAATTTGAGGAGGAAAGCGTTTATTGCATCTCACACTTCCAAGTGACTGCCCATCATTGACCAAAGCCAGGGCATAATCTCAAGGCAGGATCCTGGAGGCAGAGGCTGAAGCAGAGGCCATAGGGGATGCTGCTGACTGGGCTGCTCCCCTTGGTTTTGCTCAGATACCTTTCTTATATCGTTCAGGTCCAGCTGCCCAGGACTGTCACTGCCCACAGTGGTCGGGCCCTATTATATCAATTAACAGTTAAGAAAATGCCTCACAGACATGCCCAGAGAACACTCCGATGGAGGCCAGACTTTAATTAAGATACCCTCTTCCAAGTGACTTTAATTAGTGTCAAGTTGACAAAAACTAACAAGCACACACACACACACACACACACACACACACACACCCCTGCAGATTGCTTAACTCTAGAGAGACATGCCCAAAGTATGTGCAGCTCCTAAAGAGAAACATTCCAAATCATCTTCATATTTTCTGCCCAGGAAGAAGTACAGTGTGATAGTCACCTCGTTAATCTAGGCTCTTCTACTTTTATTTTAAAATTTTTTTATTAATTTTATTTATTTCTGTATGTATATGAATGTACTGTCTGCATGCAAGTCTGTGCACCCGTGTTGTGCAATGCAGCGGAGGTCAGAAGAGGGTGTTGGATTCCCCTGGAACTGGAGTTCTCCTGGAATTGGAGTTTCGGACGGTTCTCGGCCACCATGTAGTGCTGAGGATCGAACCCGGGTCCTCTGCAAGAGTGGTCGGCGCTCTTAACCACTAGGCCATCTCTCCAGCCCATCTTCTACTTTTATTAAGGCTGCCTATGGGTTAAAGTAATATAATATTCTTGGTTTGGCTTATACTGAAGTTAAATATTCATTTTGTTAGAAATTTTCTCATGTTGGATATCATCCATTGTAGCTGAGATTTAATGTGAGTTTTTTTGCTCTGGTTGTGTGGTGGTGGTTCTCTCTCTCTCTCTCTCTCTCTCTCTCTCTCTCTCTCTCTCTCTGCAAATATAGAACATTAATTCTTCTTCAGTGACATCGAAATAATTTCTGACCATAATTAGACTCGGAAAGTCTTTGAAATCTTGTTTGTGCTGTGAGGAGCAGATGGTGAGAACACCTTCCTTCACCCAGACAGAATCAGCACCAACCATTTCATTCCCTCAGCCTTATAAACAGGGAGTCAGGCCTAAATAACCATGCAAAGATCTCCCTGAAGCACAGATCAGCAGCATCCTGTCATCTGTAAGCCTACTACCACAATAGTGGATGTTTAAGAAGCCACTTAATCACTCTCCTCTTTAAATTAAAACAAATCATTTGAGTGCTAGAGAACAGATGTAGAGAGCCATCAAAACTAGGCATTACTACTTACAAAGGAATTGGGGACTTTCTTTTTACAGGGTTTTGCTATACAGCCCAGCCTGAGAACAATCTCATAATTTACTTTGTTTGGACCTACTGAGTGCTGAGATTACAGTCAGGTACAAACAAGTCTAACCATAAACTGAAGGTGACACTTGAAGGAAGTAGAAAAACAAAATACTGTGTTTTCCCTAAGAAGAAGACTTGGGCACGTGTTTACCCTGCAGGGCAGGCTGCTTGCCATTTCTTGCATGAGATTTCTTCATTTCCCTGTTGAGTCCTTTTTAGTACTACTGCTTGATCAGAATCCTTCCACTCTTCATCAAAATAAATCCCCTGGTGTCTCTATTTACTTGAAGGGATGGCATTATTGGGTCATAAAATTCTGAACAACCAAAAATATCACTTCTTTAAACTTAAAAGTTGTTTCAAAAGCAAATACAATAAATCTAAATAGTAGCCCCCTGTGGGAGGAAATAAGTCCAGTAGGTCATCACTCCATGGCTTTAATATCTTATTCATCTCCTGGGGAAAAAATACTCCACTAAAATACCAAAATGTCAATGTATATACTTAGAAAAAACTTTAGTGATAGATTTAAAGTTTTGATTAATGAGATGTGTGCTGTTAATTATATTGAAAATTTTAAATATTTAAACTTAAAATAATTTAAGGCTGAAGTTTATTTTTTATTTATAGTGTTTTGAAGACTAGCCACTCAATTGTAGACTGGGGGTTGATTCTATGCTTTGCTTATTGTGACTAATTTTGCAGTAATATGAAAGTTCAGATCTCTCTAAATTCTGCTGCATTTATTTTCTTTGGATACCTAATAATAAGTTGCTAAGTAGAATGGTACTTCTGCTTTAATTGTCTGAGGAACTTGCAAATTGTTTCCTATTATAGAAGTAGTAATTCTCCACCAAGAGTTCACAGCTTCTCTTTCTCTAAATCCTCTCCAACTTAGTTATCTATTGCCATTTTGATAATAGCTACTCTACCAGTTTCAGTCTGCATTACCAGGAAGACTGGTAATGTTATAGCGTTTTTCTGGTACTTTTGACCAGATGAATATCTTCTTTTTAATTTTTTAATTAATATTTTTATTTTATGTATGCAAGTGTTTTGCCTGCATGTATGTAAGTGCACCTGCATCGTGAAAGCTTGTGGAGGCCAGAAGAGGACATTGGATCCCCTGGAACTGGAGTTACAGAGGGTTGTTAGACAACATGTGGGTGTTGGGAATCAAACCAAGGTCCTTTGGAGAGCAGTCAGTGCTATTAGCCACTGAGCCATCTCTACAGCCACATATGAATGTCTATGAAGAAATGTCTATTAGGGGCCTTTATGTATTTTTAACAAATTATTTGTTTCCTAATGCACTGTATGCTTGAAATGATGAGAAGATTTTAAATAGTCTCAATACAAAAATAAGACAAGCCAGGTCAGCTTAATGGCTCTGTGGGTGAATGAAATTACTGCAAGCTTGACAACCCAGGTTTTTTCCATGGAACCCACTCAAATGTGTCAGGAGAGAGCCCAATCCACAAAGTTGTCCTCTGGCCTCCACATATGTTAACGCACACAATAATATTGATATGACACATATGTGAGTGAGGTAAAGGACATTTAATGAGCTATCATCATTTCATAATATATGAATATAGCAAGCCATTATAAACCATAAACATGCATTTTATTAACTATAATGAAGCTAGGAAAATTGAAGAACTGAGATCAGCAAATACTTTCCTTAAAACATCAAATAGTAAATATTTTAGGCTTTACTGCTTCATTAATCTGCATTTGGATTGCTCAACTTTGCTGTGCCATTTGAACGAGAAGGTAACTGCTGAAAATACAATTTAAACATTGCTTTGCAGATGGGCCTTTATCCATGGGCTTACCCATCTTCGTCATGTAAGCATGCTTTGACATTTCTACTATTAAAATGAGTTTTTCAAATTGAAAGTTTTATACCACTTAACCTTATCAAACAATTCTTTTTTTCATTTCTTCTTGATCATGAATTAGGTTTTATATTTTGGACCTACTAAACAAAACAAAATGCATGAGTTAAATTTTAGATCACAAAGAATAGACCTTGTGACTGACTTCATGCATTTAAACAATCAGAATATCATGATGTTGGGCAGAGGAGAAATTGTGTAAAACTTCACTGTCAAGTTAATCCCTTATAAAAAGCATCTGAAATTGTGAAGATCTGTATGTCAAGTAAGAAAACTGTGGTTTTAGCTCCATAGAGTTAAGAAATATCTACTTTCTGTCATTAATTTTTATTTTGAGATGTTTGCTAAATTTTCTTGAGAAGATAGATGAAACTATATAGAATGTTATCAACATGGTAATTAGTATGAATGTTAATGATAACTGTGTCACCTTAAACATACAAAAGGAAACTACAACCAGAAATAAATAATCAGTAAGACCAGAGAAACAGTACTGCAGACATAAACTTGAGATCTTAGTAAAAAGACAAAAAGAAAAAAGAGAGAGTACTATTGTTTGGCCTGTCTTCAATTCTTACTGGTAAGTGCATCTACACTGTGGCTACCACATCTTTTGGCACTCCTCAAAGACATGAGACACAGCTATTTAACCTTCCAATATGGACTGAATACTCATGTCTCTGCAAGAATCCTCCAAACTTTCAATGCCAGATGGGGACTACTGAGATACCCAGCTTGTGGACTAAACAGCTAAGGGGATGTCAGCCTTGTCAGAATATAGACTGCCAATGTTGGACTACCTGGGCTGTATCATGGAGACCAGTACAGGAGGATCAATACAGGATGCATGCTTACTGGACTTCATTTGGGGGACCATGGGTGGGAAAGACCCCAATGTGGAGAAAAAGTGCAGGATTGATGGTTGGGGTTGCCAAGGAGGAACCTTCAACCACTTCCTTAAGGAAATCATGCCATCTTTTAGGAAAAAAATCCTCCAATTCAAGTGATATGTGTATGTATGTATATATATATATAACTATATATATGTATATATACTATAGCAATACAAGTTGGAGAGAACAACAAAAGAACTGAAAAAAAAACTCTGGAAAGACTCAGAAAAATATGCAGGACTCAGAAAAAGATACATATGGCAGAGTGCAGCGACTTGGTGGGGTGGGGGGCATGGAAAGGGAAGCAACTCTAGATTATATTGAGAAATGTATGAGCTATGGAAAAAGTTTAATAACAATAAAAATTGTAAAAATAAAAAAATTATATGTGTTATGTTAATAAATAATTTACCATATACTAATTAGTGTTAAGGCAATGAATATAAATTATTAATATTAAAATATTAATAATGGTATTATCAAGAAACATGTGTAAAGACATATATAGCATCACTTGGATGTGAGATGCCAATAGAGATATAATAATTGGACAGAAACTTTAGTTGAGAATAGAAAACTCTGCCTTATATTTGAAAGTAAAACAAAAACTTGCACTTTAAAAAACTTGTGTGTACGTAGGAAGGTGTGTGTGTGTGTGTGTGTGTGTGTGTGTGTGTGTTTGTGTGTGTGTGTGTGCGTATGGAAGTCAGACTTCCACATGGAAGTCAGAGATCCGTGTAGGTAGTTTCCTCAATTACTCTCCATCTTATTCGTTGAGCTAAGGTCTCTTGCTGAACTAGGAGCTCACTAATTTGGCTAGACCTGCTAGCCAGTGAAGCCCAGGGACCTTTCTTTCTCCACTGTGCCGACACGGCACTGGGATTACAGACAGGGATCACCATGCCCAGGTTTTATGTGTGTGCTGGGGATCAAACACACCCTCATGCTCTTAAGGAAAGTACTTTACTGAGCAGGCTATTGACCTAGCTCTATTTTTTCCTATGGATGCTTTATCAATGTGATCTGGGTTTAAGGATTGATTTTTTTTGTTTTATTTCCTTTTCCCCAAATAATCATGTGGAAAGGAGAAATTGGGTGTGAAGGGAGAGGAACTACTCTTGTGCCATTTTCCTAATGGAGGTTTTGCCCTACTACTTTTTAAATGATGCCATTTGTTGCTTCAGATATGGAAAATAGCTCTTTGGTACGTGAAAATTGCTATAAATGGTGCCCTTCTATGAAACCTCACCTGCCCTCATTGCAGAAGAGGGGGTGGAAAGATCGTAAGAGCCAGTGCTGCTGCATGAACATAGAGAGGCAGTGACTTACAACCAACTGTAAGCTTTCACATGTGAACCTGTGGCAATGTTGGCATCTGTCACAGGACCCATGCCAACTGGGACAAGGTCTCAAAATGGAGCAAGAAAAATGGGTGGGGAACTGACCCTGGACTGAGAACTATAAGAGACCGAGTAGTGTTGGATTAGAAAGACTATGCCTTACCTAGGATTCCTCGATATGCTGACTAGACTCCAGCTGATCTATCTGCATAGAAGGATGTCTGGGTTTGGGAGCTTTACTGGATAGGGCCTAGCTTAGATGTTTTAATGCACGAGTTCTGATGGGAGTGCTGGGGCATGGGGGGATTGGGTTTGACTGGGAAACATTGTATGAGTTGTACAAATGTTCAATAATATATATTATATATAATAATTATATAATAAAATAAACTTCTTAGGAGATGACCAAGAATGATTTGATGTCCAGTTATTGATAACAGTGACATAAATTCAGTGGGCTATACAGGTGAATGATTCAGACTCCAGCTGAGACTCCATATTTTGTTAATTGTGGAGGACTGAAAGGGAAGAAGATAGTCCATGGATGCATGGACTCTGAGCCCAGTAATAAACACTGCACACAGACCCCAAGACAGGCATAGTGATGGGTAGTTGTGCTGATCAGCAGGGCTGTGAAGGGCTTCTAAGTCCAAATGATAGAATATCCCTCTGAATGTACTCAGTGCAACTTATCCATATATATTTATATAGGTTTATAAATGTAATTTTATATATAAAACAATAAAGAAGACAAGAAATTGAGAGAGAGAGAGAGAGAGACAGAGAGAGAGAGAGAGAGAGAGAGAACATGGGAGGAGCTGGTGGGGGGGCTGGGAGAGTGGACATGATGCGAAGACAACTCGTGTGAAATTCTTAAACTTTCTGAAACCCAGGAGCCATATGTCAAATATCTAGTTGAGGGTGGGAAAACACAAAATCTTATACCAGGAACTATGAATTCAGTGCTATTGAAACTTCACACAGCTCCTGGATCTCAGAAATGTCTTGTGTTCATTTAATACTGGCATCTTTTTTTTTTTTTTTGGTCTTTTCAAGACAGGGTCTCCCTGTAGCCCCAGCTGTCCTGGAACTCACCCTGCAGACCAGGCTGGCCTTGAACTCACAAAGATCCGCCTGCCTCTGCCTCCCAAGTGCTAGGATTAAAGGCGTGCGCCACCACGTCCGGCTTGTCTTGTGTTCATTTAAAAGACAGACTCTTTGAGTTTATTTACACAAAAGTAGAACTCCTTCTTTACCTTAAAGTTGCTGATGGTAGTTTATCAAGAATCCTTGAAGCATATATAAAATATGGTTTATATGTGCATTATATATGTGTTACTGTATTTTTCTGAGTGAAAGATATTATATCATAGTCTCAGATGGCTCCCTCTCTCCATCTCCGATCTAAGAATTACAGTCATCTAATTACAATTAACTGATTCTATTAGAATCATCAATCACTACATCCAGGAAAGCATGTCACTTGCTTGATTACAAGAAGAATTAGTCTATAATATATTTGCCCAGCTTTTTCATCATGAGTTTTACATTCCCTAAATTATCAGCTTCTTCTTAAATCAAAACCCATGTGTCTTCATGTACATCCAGCAGCAACTTAATATCATAAGTCTTGTTCTAAATGTTCCATCAACTATATGAAAAATTCATATCCTAGATGTAAAATAACTAAACTTCTGACCACAAAATGTATTCACTATTTCATTTCTATTTCTATTTCATTTCTATCACAACTTGTTTAATAAAAAGGGTCTTTGTGTGTGAAATCATACATAATTCTCTTCTGGCACTCTCTCTCTCAAAATGGAAGTCTCCATTGTTGGATGGTGATCTTTGTACAAAGAGATCAGCTACAAGAAAAAGGCTGAGTCACAGTGGATAAGGACAGAACCCACAACTGTTCATAACTGTGACTCTGGGTTAGTAACAGGAAATTTTATTTATATCTGGTTAACATTATTGTACAAAGAAAGACAGCCTACAAGAGAAAATTTGTTAAAAAAAAAAAAAAGAAAAGAAAAAGAACCAAAGCATTCTCTTTAATGTGAATATAAACAAACGAAGAATGGTATCCCTCACCTGTGGATGCTAGCACCAACTGCCTAATTGTATGGCAGTTGAGCAACATTAATGTGATCTGAAAACAACTGTGCTCTTATATTGTGAGTCCCTTAAACATAAATAAATAAAAATTAAAAAATAAAGTGACTATGATGAGAAAAAGCCCTTCAGTCAACATATTCTTAACCTGAAAATAACAACTGTTCTAAACCAACATTCTTAGACTGAAGGGTTAAAACTTATTAAGTTTTAGCATTGTGCTTGTCCTAATTAGCTTCAGTTGTCAGCCTAACATGCCTGAGAAGATACCACCACAAGGGAAGAGTGGCTTCCAACACATTGGCTCTGGGCTTGTCTGTGGAACGTTTCCTTGATTGTAATTGATGTTGGTTGGCTCAGCTCACTGTGGGAAGAGCCATCTCCAGACAGATGAGCCTAGGATACATAAGAAAGGAAGCTAAATGTGAGCCTAAGAGCAAGCCAGTAACAGCGTTCTTTCATGGTCTCTGCTTCAGTTGCTGCCTCCAGGTACTTGTCTTGGCTTTCATTGATGATGGCCTATAAACTCTACTGTAAGATGAAATAAGCCATTTTCCCCACATTTCTTTTGGTCAGTGTTTTATCACAGCAAGAGAAAGCAAACTAAAACAGTGGTAACCATCAGCAAAGGTAGATTTAAAAAGGAACTAAGCAGTTCTTTGCAAAGTAGATAAAGCTTTTAACTCAGGAGAACTGCTAAGAACCACATTCTTGTCTGGTGAATTGCAGATTTGCCAATCTTCTGAAGTAAGTTTTCTGCTTCATCTTATGGTCACTTAACAGATAATGTCTATTGTCTAACAATGGCTATTACACAGAGAAGAGTTAATAACTGATTGATGAGGTGAGTGATTGAAAACAAACTGAAGCGTATGATGAGACTACAGCTCTATTAGGTATGCTAAACATAGATCTACATCTTTTTTTTTAATTAATTTTATTTATTTCTGTATGTGTATGAATGTACTGTCTGCATGCAAGTTTGTGCACCCGTGTCGTGCAACGCCGCGGAGGTCAGAAGAGGGTATCGGATTCCCCTGGAACTGGAGTTCTCCTGGAATTGGAGTTTCAGACGGTTCTCTGCCGCCATGTGGGTGCTGGGGATCGAACCCGGGTCCTCTGTAAGAGCGGTCGGCGCTCTTAACCGCTAGGCCATCTCTCCAGCCCCTAGATCTACATCTTTTAAATCCCAGGACCCTAATACTTTATCTTTACTTCACAAAAAGAATTTAACACAACATACTCTGTTCTGTGTAGCAATTCAGGAAGCAAATCTGGTAGAAAAGGTACAATTTATGCCCAGCTAAGGAGGGGAAAATCAAGAATAATAATTTTTTTGAAAAGCAGAGGTTTGAATGGGCTACATATAAACATGAGAGAATTATTTTAATCAGATCTCATAGTATTACCCACTTGACCAAGGATTCTAAGACAAACAGGATGGTTATGACCTCAGTAGAAAAAAATTAACAGACAGTGATCAATAAGGAGTTTGTTCTTCCTTTTCTAGAGTTAAAGCCTACTCTTTCCTTGGGTAACAAAAACCTGATGATATAAATCATATCTCCAATTTATGAACAACCATAAGGTTGCATATTACACACACACACACACACACACACACACACACACGTACGTCTCTTCAACGATATTCTTCTGCACCTTAAGCAGTAAATGACATTCTTCTGCACCTTAAGCAGTAAACACAATCTCAGGCTTAATCAAATCATAGAACTGTAATCAGCAAGAACAGGAAGAATGCTTACAAATTTCAGTTGTTATAATCTACTCACATTTTGGCATAAACTGTGTAGTTAACAGACTATTTGTTTCTTAGTACTACTATTCTATCCACTCTGGATCTCTTCCAAAAGGGGCCTAGGCCCTCTAATTCAAGGCATCATAACCCCGTCTGGTGGCACATGTATTAATAAGTAATGGACTCTTCTTCACACTATCTAACAGGCACTCTGTATGAAAAGCAGAGAATTAATGGAGGTATCTGTTTCAATCACTTGTATATTCACCTCTTTGACCCTTTGGGAACATGTCTTAATGAGATTATCAGCTTTACATACAATAAGATTGGGATTTATGCAATTATCTCTTAAACCTCAGCTACACATTAGGAAACTACCTTTCTAGCAGTTAAATGAATTGATCGTTTAACTAACAAAAGGCTTCTTTGCTTTGTACACTTTTGTGTTTTAGTAGGTGACAGCAACATGCCTCAGAACGCTATGCTGCCTGTGTGTCGTAAGCAGGTCTGTTCTATTTAAAGGTGTTAAACTTCACATTGGAAGTGACTGTCAAGGCTTTTCTGTCTCCCACCATCTTCTCCACATCTCTATTACAGGCGTACAACTTCAGTGGAATAGCAGTTCCCTCTCAATACATGCTAATCTAAAGACCCACTTTGTCTTTCTTTTGATTAAGGAAGAACTGTCATGGGAAACATAAACACATTGACTCTTAAACTTGTTCCTGTTAGATCTGAGCTTCCCAGAATTCCAAGGGACACACAGATGCTCACTTCCTCCAGAAGCTGTCAATCTTCTGACCTCTTCCCCTGTACCTGAGGTCCCACCCCATGGGTATAAATGGGTGGGCTAGAATCGCCATCTTGCCCCTGCCTTTGCCGCTGTGCCTGCCCTGCTGTTACCTGTTCCACCACGTGCCTACAGGTGGCCTGCTCTGGCAGTTCCACATGGAAATAAATCATGTTCCTGGAGTGACTTATGTCTCGTGTGCCTTTTCATCTGGGGACTGTGGGTGCACAGCCCTTTTATAACCTAACATCCTGGTGCTGTGGATTCATATAACCGTTTGGCCTGGCCTCCACCCCCACCCTTGGGGTAGCCGGACCAACATTTTTTTTTGGAACCCCTGGGACTTGCCAGCAGCTATTTCTCCAGACAGCCAGCTTCCACATTTCACAATGAGGTACCACTGTCCTGCACTCCCCCCCCCCAACTTTGGCCTCTCAGGCTTTCTCTGTCCTCTCTCCACTTCTCCTCTCAACCTTAGCCTGCCACCATTTTGAACCCACTGAGATTTGCAAGCTATCTCACTGGGTTCCTGAGCCTGCCATGCTCCAAACCCTCTCTGAGGTTCTCTCAGGACACCTAAATTACAGACCCTAGGGTCCCCTGTGGACTCAGGACGCTGAGCCCACAGGCATGTAGGTCCCTGTTCTGTACTTCTGAGTTTAAGAACGGATGCTTCCTTAACACTCAAAGTCCTTTTCAGGCTGTTTCCTAACCTGTTCTTCCTCCTCCCTGCCGCTTTTGCTTCCCTCCCCCAGCCACGTGCTCCGATCTGTCTCTTCCCTCTCTCCTGGCTTCGCTGCACCCTTGGCAGATTTCTGCAGTAACAAACTGCACCCTAAATTCAGGGTTTTTTCTTTTTTCTTTCTTTTACTATGGCTTCTCCCCCAACCTCCACCCCTGCAACCATGCGACAGCCATGCAGCTTCCCCTCTCCCGCACCACCATGCCCCTCTGCACTACCTCACAGCTTTTTCCCAGCGTGCATTCAAATAGGAACAGGAGTGGGAGACTGTCTGCACATGCTCCATTTCCATGGCACTGGTGAACCACGCCCATTCCTCAGCCACCATCTTGAGGCTGTGTCTGCACATGCTCCATTTCCATGGCACTGGTGAACCACGCCCACTCCTCAGCCACCATCTTGAGGCTGTGTCTGCACATGCTCCATCTCCATGGCACTGGTGAACCACGCCCACTCCTCAGCCACCATCTTGAGGCTGTGTCTGCACATGCTCCATTTCCACGGCACTGGTGAACCACGCCCACTCCTCAGCCACCATCTTGAGGCTGTGTCTGCACATGCTCCATTTCCACGGCACTGGTGAACCACGCCCACTCCTCAGCCACCATCTTGAGGCTGTGTCTGCATATGCTCCATCTCCAAGGCACTGGTGAACCACGCCCACTCCTCAGCCACCATCTTGAGGCTGTGTCTGCACATGCTCCATCTCCACGGCACTGGTGAACCACGCCCACTCCTCAGCCACCATCTTGAGGCTGTGTCTGCACGTGCTCCATTTCATGGCAATGGTGAACCACACCTGCTCCTCAACTGCCATGTAGATGGCATTGAATTTACAACAGAGCTTATAACAACAAATGCCATGTTCTAATTCTTTATGATTTAATGGCATGTTTTGATCCTTTCACAATTTTGGTTTTGGGGTTTATATTGGATTATTATAAAAAGGCAATTGAAATTCCATTTATACATTTTTATGTTAGAGTAACCAAGATTTGTTTTTACCATTTTTCTTTTTTTTTTTTTTTTTTTTGAGACAGGGTCTCCCTGTAGCTCTAGCTGTCCTAGAACTCACTCTGTAGACCAGGCTGGCCTCGAACTCACAGAGATCCGCATGCCTCTGCCTCCCAAGTGCTAGGATTAAAGGCGTGCACCACCACGCCCGGCATTTATTTCTATATGTGTATCAATGTACTGTCTGCATGCAAGTCTGTGCACCCGTGTCATGCAATGCTGCGGAGGTTAGAGGGTGTTGGATTCCCCTGGAACTGGAGTTCTCCTGGAATTGGAGTTTCAGATGGTTCTCGGCCGCCATGTGGGTGCTGGGGATCGAACCTGGGTCCTCTGTAAGAGTGGTCGGCACTCTCAACTGCTAGGCCATCTCTCCAGCCCCGTTTTTACCATTTTTCATCCATTTCAAAATACAGTAAGTTTTCCAGTTTTTACTTTTGTATGGATAGTTTTTTTACAGGCTTTTGTTTGAGATTTTTACATCATCTGGCTTTTTAACAAACACTGTTTTGTTTTTTATATTTTGTTTACAAGACTTTTACCTACTTTTAAGGGATTATTTCAGATTTGGGCATTTTCTATTTCATTGATTTTCTTTTATAAACCCCATTTTATTCAGAAATCCACTTTTGTTTCTGCTCTGTGTCTGGGAATAACAAGGTGTGTCCAAACCCCATCCCACCTGGCATCCACCTTTTGCCTCAGGAAGTAAACTTTCATCTGGCTAGGACTTTTTGATTTTTTCCACTAGTAATAAATTTATTCTCATTAAATTAGCAGATAATCAGCCGGGCGTGGTGGCACATACCTTTAATCCTAGCGCTTGGAAGGCAGAGGCAGGCGTATCTCTGTGAATTCAAGGCCAGTCTGTCTATAGAGTGAGTTCCAGGACAGCTGGGGATACAGGGAGACCCTGTCTCGAAAAGACCAAAAGAAAAAAAAAAAATAGGTAATCTACGCAAGCCACAAGATCTACCTGCCCACCTGCCCTGTCCACCACCTTGCACAGGGGTGGACACACACACACACACACACACACACAGCCTGTGCTGCAAAACACAGTATAGTCTGAGTAGATGTCTTAAACTCTAATGATTCTCTGTAACTTTGATAATTGCAATTAATGGTTCCACAGCCCTACACAACGATGGATAACTTTAGAGTTATATGTGCAGCAGATCAGGGAACTGAGAATTTTCTGTGACTTGCCATCAAGTTATTTTGGGTACCAACACTTACCTATGACATTCTAGGAAAAAGAAGAAAAAAGGGGATTTCCTGATGTCCAGAGTTAACGGATACAATTAAGTCATGTGTCTGTACAACCTGTCTGTGTGTTATAACCTGTCTCCAATGTCTCTTTGTGATTCATGTAACTGTCATGTGTCCATGTTCTCCTGTGTGTTTTCTGTCAAAACAAAGTGGTCACTTCAAACATCTTTCATTCTATATTGTGCACAAAAACAAAAATTAAATTGTTTACTTTTGGCATGCCTCTTAAATTTTTTCAAAGGCCTGATTTGAACCCAGGCTCCTAGGTTTCTACACTGCTTATCTGAAAGTTTTATTTCTTATTTGTCCAAATTATTTTCTTCACAGGTATTAAAATTCCTTTTCAGTTTTTTCTTGTTTCCAGACCTCTGAAGACATGAATTTGACCCTTAGGGTTCACTCACAGATGTTTGCTTGTTTGTTTTCTTCTACTTAACCAGGCTTCTGACAACTGTTCCACCATCCTTCTGACCAGAGACCATTTTAAAAATCCCTGGATTCATTCATACTCTGGCACTTGGACAGTGGCTCATGGCTTCCACTGCAATCTCTTCCATTCAATGGAACAGCCTATATACCTTTGGTATTGCCAGTTATTTAATTACAGCATATATAATTCTGTTTTCCATCGCTTGTTGGATTATTTCAATATTCATAGTTTTAGAACCAAAGATGCAAGATGTAAATGCCATCATAATAAGGGAATTGTGTTAGTCATCTCAGCCTTGGCAGTGCAATTAATTAATCAGAGCTCCATATTTTAAATAATATTTCTAAAGGTGTTTTTTTTTCCAATGCATGTGACTGTTCAGTACAAACACTAGGATAAAAATCTCTTGAAGTAATGTGTGGATAAATGTGTGTATGTGTCTGATATTGTTTTAGAACCAAAGGTGCAAGACGTCAATGCCAGCATGATAAGGAAACTGTTTTAGCCATCTCAGCCCTGGCAGTGCAATTAATTAGAGCTTCATGTTTTAAATAATATTTCTAAAGGACTTTTTTCCAATGCATTTGACTATCCAGTACAAACACTAGGATAACAATCTCTTGAGGGAATGTGTGGATAAATGTGTGTATGTGTATAATATTGTTAAACAGCATATTAAGATCTGTCTGTGTATGATAGCAATGCATGCGCCTCTGCTCAGTACAACTTTTATAAACTCCCATCACCAAATTTATTTATTAAAGCCTTATTTATGAGTGTATGCATTAAGTACTGTTCACTTTTAAGAATTCTATAATATAATTATGTCATATATAAGAAATTGTGTTCCACCTAGAAAGTACTATATACCTTGTTACAACCTCAAGTGAAACAGACATATATAAATATTGAGTTACCCATACATACTAAAGCTGTTTTATATATTTGTTATACTTTTCACATGTTACTTTTAATATTATTAAGAAAATTAGGTTTTACTTCCAGTGACCACATGGACAGTCTGAATGTAACCAATTTGGGTGAGCCCTAAAGTATTTCCTGTCTGCTTTTGGTATGTGACAATTTCCCCCCTCCCTCTTTTCCTTCTCAAAGATATAATTCAAAATCTGGGGACAAGTGACACAGCCTCATTTAAGATAGTCCTAGAAGGTATTGGTTTAGCCTCTTTATTATCTTCAGTTTATTTCATGGGCTATGTTAGAACTCTTTTTGCCTTTCATGGTTTAAATCCATTGTACTTTGAGTACCTAAATGACCTTTATAGACCTTAAAGAATAAATTGTAGGCCTTACTGCATAGGTTTAATGTCAACTTAATACACCTGAGCTAAGAAACTTCAATAATTGCCTTCATTGGACTGGCCTGTGCCCATTGTGGGCAATACTATCCCTGGCCAGATATTTCTATATTGTATACAATAGGCTGAACATGAGACAGCAACACAAGCCAGTAAATAGCATCCATTCCTAGCTTGTGCTGCAGCTACTACCACCAGGCTCCTACCATGAGCTTTTATTATTAGTCAGAATATTTTGCCACAGCAATTAAGAATTTATAAAGAGTGCTTAAGTCAATGTTCAAGCTTTACTTAGGTGTTATGTTGTAATTAAAGTACCAAGTTCATTCAAATAATCCCCTTGGAGGTTTAGCAACTATACTTAAAGGTCCAACCTGATTTGGCAAGGGGGATTTGAAGGGACAATATTTTGGCCCTTCCCCTCTAAGGTCAACTTAAGTCCTAGAGTCCTGCATTGGCACCTTTACATGTCCTGTGGCAGTGAGTCACCAGTCATCCCGGGGCAGGGAGGTCTTGGAGATTCACTTAAAAGGACTTCATCTGGATAGTGTCCAATCAAGGGAGGAAAGTCCACATAGAAGAGAGACTCCTCATGCTTCAAAGGGAAGCTCCGGTCAAGCAAGAACTGACTTTGTCCTCACATAGATGGTGAAGAGAGCCAAGCACAAGTAGACCAGGTTGGCCTTGAACTCACAGAGATCTGCCCGCCTCTGCCTTCCAAATGCTAGGATTAAAGGTGTGCACCACCATGCTGGGCTTAAAGACGGCTCTTAGCCACCATGTGGGTACTGGGAATGGAACCTGGGTCCTCTGCAAGAGGTTGGTGCTCTTAATGGCTGAGCCATCTCTCCAGCCCCATTCATGATACTCTTAAAAGCAAACAAATTGCTTGCCAGTCTCAATAGTGCTCCACTGCAAAGAACTTGCTGATACAGAGCATTGTGTAAACTACTGCCCATGGAGTCCTGGGATTGGTGTCTGAAAATAAAGCCACCAGGAATAACGGCGATCAGGAGAGAGCAGAGATTCCAGGGATAAAGGAAAAATTAGTGAAGAACTAGAAGGAAGATTATGAAAAGCAGGAATCAGGACTTTTTAGACCTTATCAATACCAGGCAGCACTACAGTGACCTGTTTACTACATCAAAAGACTGTTTACCTTCTTTTGCATTAATTACTGTTAACTCTTATACATTTACAATAAAATTAAAATATAATTTTATTTTTATAATTTTTTATTGAAATAAATTATAATTATCCCTAGCCTCCAGACACTGAAGATTCGGTGACTAAGTAATGTCATTCCCAATGACCAGTGTCAAAAATATACCAATGATAATTATTTATTAGATACAGTCTAATGTACTTGACAAAATCAATTAGAACAGGAAGTGTTCCAGCATTCAATTTCTGGATCAGCTTTGACTTCAAGTAAATCTGTGAGCAAATATATTTAAGATGTTCTTAATGCACTTGCCTTTAATCCCAGAACTGGGAGACAGAGGTAAGTAAGATCTCTGTGAGATTGAGGCCAGCCTGCTCTATCTAACAAGTTCCATTTCAGGTGAGGCCACAGGAAGATCCTATTTTAAAACAAATTAAAAATTAAAACAAAAACCAGAAGAGAATATCTACTAACTACAAATTAAGTAGTCAGTAGAATTCCACAACATTCAATTCTATTGGTAAATTACAGTTCACAAATCAAAGCTAGAAGCACAGAACCGCCACGGAAGTAGTGCTCCAAAGCAGCAGGGTAATCCAGACATGAGAACCCTGCAAATCTAGGGAACAAACCCTTTGAATCTAAGAAGCATCTATGTAGCAAGTGAAATATTTTAGTGTAGAGTGTTACACACCTGCAGCGGCATGCTTGACCTCCTCGAATACAAAAAGGATTTAACCTGCGCTTGGAGGCAACAGCTGAGTCGGTGGATTGTTCAGCACCTGAGGCACTTCCAAAAGAAGCAGAGAGGACATTCCTATATAAATCCTTGTCTTTCCCACAAGAAACGAGCTGGCAGGTGCTCGGGTCTTCCCTGCCATTCACTCAGCTCCTGGAGTTCGGTGATCCGTCCTCTACTCACCTCTTCCTGGTCAGGGCCTTGGACCTCTGCCAGCTGGCCCGGAGGGTTCCTACATTTTAGTGTTAAAGTAGACCTCTGAGATAATTACAAATTCCGTTATAATTTCAAAAGCTTTTAATATATGTACATATATACATATATATCTTATTGACTTTTTTGGATTTCACATAATGCATCTTATTTAGGCACCTCACCTATCTGCCCCCCCAGGGCCTTCCCACAGGATTTCATGCATTTTGTCTTATGTGCCAAGTTTGTGTCCCCAAAGATCCCTCAGGATGAGTTCATCCACTGGAGTCTAGTCAGCCCACCTAGCATCACTCCCTTAAAGAAAACCAAATCTCCCTCTCCCAGCAGTGAAGAACTGTCAAGAGTGCCTCAGCTAAGGCTGGGCCTTAATTACCAAATTCTCCTGAGTAATTAAACAGTACATGTTTCATTCTTTGGTTTATCATGATTGAGCACATATACTAAGAAATAGAAATATGTAAAGTCATTAAATGTAATGTTTCCCCTTAGAAAATGAGAGACATAAACTTAAGGCAAACAAAATAATTAACACAAATTATAACCAAAATAAATCAATGAAACTTAAGATGATGATAATAGAAAAAAAAATCAATGGAGCCAAGACTATTTCTTCAGAAAGAAAGCATTAATATTGACAAACTTACAGCCAAGCTAACCAAGAAAAAAATGTGAAAAGAAAAATTTACTATGAGAAATGAAATAGGGGTTATTGTTATTGATCCTATGAGCACTAAAAGGATAAAAGTGAAACACACAATTCTATATCACAAATCAGTGATGAAGATAAAGTGGAACAATTCCATGACAGACAAATTGCCGGAAATTCAGGATAAATGAAAATTTGAAAATGCCTTTATTAAATAAAGTGAATAAATAATAAATTTCAAAAATCTATAAAGCCACCATTCCTGAACATCTACACTGGCAATTTCTATCTAAAAAGTTAAAATCTTTTCCAGAATTTAGAACAATAGGGAATATGTAATAATTTATATTATGAGACCATAAGTACAATAAGACATAAGAATTAAACAATCAAGGTCAACATACCTCATAAATACATAGAGAAAATTCCAGAGGGAGATAGTACCAATTATAATCCAAATACATGCAAAGAGAATTATGTTCTACGACAGTGTAGGATGTATTCTAAATATGTAAGTTGAGTTAAATATTTAAAAACCAGTTAATGGAACCCATAACATTGACAAAACAAATAAAATATACATACGATCATATTATTGATGCATACATTATACTATTAATGGTAAGTAAAAAAAAAATCTACTAACAAAGTTAAAATACATAAAAATCATATGAAGTTAATAGGAAACACCTAAGAAAATCCCTTCAAGGAACATTTACTTTATGGGGTAACTAAATGCTGTCCAGCTGTAAGCAGAAGCAAAAAAGCAGTTTGCCCTTTTTCCAATCATGTTTAACACACTGTTGAAAGTTCTAGGAAAAAAATACGTAAAGATAAATATATATAAAAGAAAAATAAATAAAATTGCCTTTGGGGTAGATAATATTGTCCATGTGGAAAATCTCAAATAATCAACAACGATGAATAAACTGCTGGCATTAACAGTTTTCAAAGGTTGAAGGATACAAAATTAGTATTTCCGAAGTAATTCATTTCTAAATTACAGAAATAAGTAACTGGAACTTGTAGCTCCCAGCAAATTTGTCTTAAAGTTTATAGGAATGGAAAATAGGCTCCAAATGACCAGCATTACTCTGAAGATCAATCATGTCAGAAGACAAAGAGGGCTTCTAAGACTTGCTACACCATTCTACATGAAATTTCCAAAATTATAAGCAAATAAATCAATAGAACAGAAGAGACAGACCAAAAATAGAGCTGCAAGAATAGACTCAAGTGATCTTTGAAAAAGAAGCAAAAACAATTTAATGTGGGCAAAACATATTTCCAACAAACGATACTTGAACAACTGTACATCCATATGCAAAAGGAAGCAAAAAATGAGGAGAAAGAAATGAAAGGAAGGAAATGAATCTAGACAAGTTTTTCTCAAAAATTAACTCATAACTTATAAATCCACATGACCTTATTTTTCTTGATGAGTTCTTAGGCACAACAGCAGAAAGTTTCATCCAGTAACAGTGATAATTTGAACTTGATAACAACTTCAAGGATCTGATTTGTGACAGATATTCTTGGATAAATAAAAAGGCTGGCCTGGACCCTAGAAAATATTTGTAAAACATAGTTATATGTATCCAAAATTAGTGAATAACACTGATCAACTATAAGAATATAAAAGAACCCATGGGGAAAAAGTCAAAATTCTGAATAGATCACCTCACTAAAGAAGATACACAAGCAATGGAAGTGCCAATGAAGAGATAAGTACCATCACAATTCAGTGAGAAACAGAAAATTAAAACAAAATGGAATACTAATGTTCAAACACTAGAAAAGCTACAGCTCACTCAAAAACTGACTTTTCTGCATGCTGATGTGAATCCTGCATGCACTGATTGAAAGAATGAAAAACATTACAACCACTATGGAAAACTGGTACTTTATTACAAAGCTGAATGTGGCTTCCAATATGACCACCAGTCATAGCACTAGGTGTTATTAAAGTTGAACTTGTTAAATCTTGGAGCTGGAGATATGGCTCAGTGGTAAAGGAAACTGGCTGCTCTTGCAGAGAACCTTGGTTTGTTTTCCAGCACCCACATGGCAGCTAACACCATCTACAAGTCCAGTTCCAGGGGACCCTACATCCTTTTCTGACCTGTGTGGGCATTGCACGATACAGGTGCACTTATACACATGCAAGAAATATACTCATACACATAAGAAACCACAAAGTTGGAGGAAACCTTCATCAGTGATACATCTGACAGAGCATTATTATCCAGAATATATAAACCACTAAAAAAGCAAAGAAGAAAACAAATTACAAATTACTCAAAAGATGGAGTAAAGAGCTGAACACAGACTTCACCAGTGAGGAAGTAAAGATGGCTGATGAACATCTTTAAAACCATTCAACATTGTTAATAATTAAGGAAATGCAAATTAAAGCCACCCTAAGATATCATCTCACTCCAATAAGACGGGCTAAGATCAAGAAAATAAAAGACTCCAAATGCTGGAGAGGTTGTGGGGAAAGGGAAACACTCATCCACTGCTGGTGGGAATATAAACTCATACAACCAGGATGGAAAGTAGTGTAGAGAATCCTTAAAAGACTCAAAATGAGTCTACCACTTGACCCAGCCATACCACTCCTGGGTATATGCCCACAAGACTCATCCTACCACAAAGACACATACACATCTATATTTATTGCAGCTTTCTTCACAATAACAAAGAGCTGGAACCAACCCAAATGCCCCTCAACAGTTGAGTGGATTGCAAAATGTGGTACATCTACAAGATAACATCATGAACTTTGCAGGTAAATTGAACTCAAAGCCATTATGCTAAGTGAAGTAACACAGTCCCCCCAAAACAAACAGGGAATGGTTTCCCTCATTTGTGGACCAAGTCTCCCAATTGAAAAGCAAGCTGAGCAACGTTATTGTTATATTTCTTTCTATCTGAAAGCAACTGTCATATTTTAATGTGAATCTCTTAATGGGCCCTAGAATTAATTTACCACTTATTTTCAGACACGGTAATTACTGTATATGGGTGGAAGATATATATTCATATTTTAGAGTAATATAAAATTAAAGGGAAAAATGTGATTTCCTAAACATATTTCAGAGTTAACATACAGTTTATTCCCAGAAAACATAATTCTGGTACATATGTGACATTTATATAGGCATATTTTGGAGCAATAAAAATGGGAGGGAACAGCAAAAGCATAAGGCCTGGGTCAAAGAATTAATTGATACAGTTAAATACTGCCCAAAGCAATAAATTTCTGCAGAGAAAAAAATTAAAAAGACTGAGAGAAAGATGCAGGACATGTATGGCAAAATGCATGTACTGGGGTAGGGTGGGGGGAAGGGAAAGAGGGATGTGTCTAAATTGAACTGAAATATGATGTATGAAATACACAAGACATCAATAAAATATTATATTAAAATAATAATCACTTAAATTATTTTTAAATATTTTATTCATTATTTTTATTTTATATGTCTCATGTATTCCTGCATGTATGTAAGTGTACCTGTGTCATGCCATCCTTGGGGAGAACAGAAGGAAGGCAGCATTAAATCCCCCAGAACTAGAGTTACTAACAGTTGTATCTACCATATGGGTGCTGGGAATGGAATCTGGGTCCTCCGCAAGAACAATCAGTGCTCTTAACCACTGGGTCATCTCTCCAGCCCCCATTAAAATATTTTTAAATTAAAGTTTATGTCTTCACAAAAATATACAAAATCTTTTATGATAACTTTATTAATAACTGCCTCCAAACTGAAGAAGCAGGATGGTTGAATGGATAACAGAATCTGGCTCATATGCTGGAGAAAGCAACCTGTAGAAACAGTGACAGGTGCTCTGGCTATTGAGAGTGCGATGGGCCTGGAGAGGGATTATGAACAGAAGCATGGGTGATATTTTAGATATTAAGACTGGAATTATGACTGTTTAGAGGGATAAAATATACAGAACTGGATGTGTCAACTGCTCAATTTTTTTCTGTATATCTTATAAATAACATACTAAAAATAAGTAAATAAAAACTTGCCAAACAAAAATTTTCTCCTATTCTCTAGAGTTTTCAGTGCTGAGTTTTCTTCACTATGCGGTCTTTTACTTTCATAAAGGCCCATTTGTTAGTTCTTAGGGTTACTTCCTGGAGCTACTGGATACCTATTTAGAAAGTTCTTGCTGGAACTCAAAGCCATTATGCTAAGTGAAGTAACACAGTCCCAGAAAAACAAAGGGAGAATGGTTTCCCTCATTTGTGGATGCTAACACCAAATCCCCAGATGAAAGGCAAGCTGAACAACATTATTGTTATCTTTCTGTTTATCTGAAAGCAACAGTGTTGTTATAATATAAATCTCTTAACAGGCTCTAAAACCGACCTACCACTTATTTTCAAACTCTGTAATTACTGTATATTTGCGGAAAGTATGTATTTATATTTTAGAGTAATATTAATTACTCTAAATTAAAGGAGGAAATGTCAATCCCTAAACATATTTTGAAATTAACATACAGTTTATTCCCAGAGGTCATAATTTTGATGCATATGTGATGATTATATAGGCATATGTTGGAGCAATACAAAGGGGAGGACACAACAACAACATAAAGACTGGGTTAAAAGAACTGAATTATACAGTTAAACTCTGCCCAAAACAACAAGCCTCTGCGGGGAGAAACTTTGAAAAGACTGAGAGAAAGATGCAAAACATGTAAGGCAGAAGGCATGAACAGGGGTGGGATGGGGGCAGGGAGAGGGGAATGTGTCTAAACTAGACTGAAAGATAATGAATGAAATACCCAATTCATCAGTAAAAGTATTGTAAAAAAGAAAGTTCTTCCTATGCCTACATCCCCAAAGTGTTTTCTTGCGGTTCTCATCCTCAGCCTTTCACCACTGTGCTATCCCCACAGCCCCCCAAAGTGTTTTCTAATGTGTTCCTCTAACAGATATATAAAGCACTGCAACAATCCTTGCTAATCATTAAATGAACCATTGAAGTGAACAGAGATTTCACAGGGGAAAATACACAAATAGCCAATAAGTATTTTGAAAATGTTTAACAATGATTTTCCATCTCTAAAATGAAAATTAAACCTGTTTAGGGGACAAGCAAGATGATGCAGTGGGTAAAGGAACCTGCTACCAAGCCCGAAGACCTGAGTTTGACCTCTGGGACCCACATGATAAAAGGACATCCCTACACTGCCCTAGGACCTACACACAATCACACACAGAAATAAATAAATAAGTAAATAAATTAAATAAATAAATAAGGAAGAAAAGGGGGAAGAAGGGAGGGAGGACAAGTTTTGACTTATTCACCTCACTCCAATGAGAACGACTGTCATCAAGAATATCTGTGGGAACAAATGGAGTCAGGATATGAAATGAAATGGAAGTAGAAAGAAGAGCAGAACATCGGGAATGTGCAGTGAACTAACAAAGAGTCAAATTCAATTTCACCACAAAGGTGCAAAATTTTAAATTTTAGGAAAACAGGACAAGAAAGTAAAAGACAACTAGAAATTGAAATAAATTGCCATCTTCAGCATGACAGATGAGATATTTCTAAATGTCCTCACACAAGCTGTTTCAGAGAAAGCCGGAAGCAGAGTTGAAATCAAGAAAGAAGCAAGAACCAGTGTGAGCAGCTTGACAATGCATAGATGACACCCAGGGGCCACAGAACCCCACAGCACAGCTTGACACCGCAGAGATGACACCCAGGGGCCACAGAACCCCACAGCACAGCTTGACACTGCACCGATGACACCCAGGGGCCACAGAACCCCACAGCACTGCCAGAAAATAGAACGTATCTCAGGCTGGACAGCTGAATGGGGCATAAACCTGTGGCTTCAAAAATTCTAAAAAGCTTTTTTTGCCAGTATTTACAGTATAAGTGACTAGAGAAGCAGAGAGGTAGCTCAAGCAGAATAGTGCTTGTTGCTCAGGCATGAGGATCTGAGCTTGAATTTTTCAGCAACTGCATAAAAAAATGGGCATGGAGCCAGGTGTGGTGGTGCATGCCTTTAATCCCAGCCCTTGGAGGACAGAGACAGGAAGATCTCTGTGAGTTCAAGGCTGGCCTGGTCTTCATAGTGAGTTCCAGGCCATCTGGGGCTACAGAGGGAGACCTGGTCTCAAATAGACCAAACAAAAAAGGCAAGGGGTACATGTATGTCATCCCAGTGTTTGGGTTACAGAGACAGGGTGCCAGGGTCCTGATGGTCAGCCAGTCTAGCAGAGAACAGCCTAGGTTCAGTAAGGAACCCTGTTTCAAAAAATAAGGTGTGGTTGGCACTGGTGGCACATGCCTTTGAATGTAGCAGTTAGGAGGCAGAGGCAGATGCCAGCCTGCTCTATATAGCAAGTTCCAAAGCCAACTGGGGCTACAAATGGAGACCCTGTCTCAAGAAAAGAACAAAAAGGGGAAAGTGATTGGGGAAGATACCCAATATCGACTATCAACCCCTTGTCTCCACACATATGAACACACATGCACACACATGTACATATGCCTACATAAGCATAAACATGTACACACACCTTAATTACTTGATATTTTTAAAAAAGAAATGCCCAGTGTTAGATAACTACAGTAAGAAAGAGATTCCAAAAACTGAAATTTAAAAGTTGAAATTGCATTAGTAGGATTGGAAGTCGGTCCCTGGGCAATCGGGCAGCCCATGAAAGGAAACAGCCAGAACTGATTAGAGTCCAAGACGACATCTCCAGACAAAGTAGACTGTTGTGCTTCTTGTCCACCTGTGCCCCATCTCTAAGCCTAAGGAACAATCTGTGGAAGAGGGGGAGTGGTATATTGTAGGAGCGGCGATTGGGGTGAACGGTAAAACTATGACAATATAGTCTGGACACTTATTTGATCAACTTGATTGAACATTCAAGCCCCTCCAGCTAGATGGTGGGAGCCTTGGGCTCTGTGGGCTGGGACACAACTGCTTGCAAATTGGTTTTATATGCAGGAATCTTGTGCTGGGAAAAAAGAAAAGGAGCTAGATACTGACATTTGAACTAACTGGGAATATAAAATGCTAGTTGTTTTATTCATAGTTAGTATTGGGTTGGGCTCTATATTTTTCTGAAATACACAACATCACAGTGTAACACTTTCTTTTACTTGTAGGACAATTTAAAAGAATTAAGCTTAAATTTTTACTTACCAAATAAGTAGAAGTCTTAGTCCAGTCATAAAGCGTTAAAGAGCAAAGTGTTTATTGGGTAAAATTTATTTAGCAGGTTCTCAACTCTGCCCAAGCTTTATCCACCAAGTATAGGATATTTCAATGGCTTAGTGAATTGTTTAGATTAATTAAATTTAGGTGTAGGTTTTGGTGGAAATGGTAATACAATTGAACCAATCGGGAATATAAAATGTTAATTGGTCTTATTTATAATTTGTATCGGGTTAAGGTATACAAATGGCCTATATATTTTTTCTGAATAACACAATATCACATTATAACACTTTCTTTACTTGTAGGACAAGTTAAAGGAACTAAGCTTAAATTTCCTTCCCAAATAAGTAGCATACAGTCAATGAGAACCAGTTTGGGTAAATGTAATGAAAGCTTATGCCTTGGCTCCTGCTTATGGGTATGTGTAATACAACTTAGGCATCTATAGGTCAAAACAAAAACCTAAAAAAAAAAAAAAAAAAAGAAAAGAGGAAGGGGGGAGGTGGGGTACTATCCTTTCTGGGATACAAATGGAAAACTCTGTGTTTCAATCCTATTGATAAATTTTCAATTTTTCTGATCTTGAAAATAACAATGGGAGGAGAATTTTATGTTCCCACAGGTAAAAGTCACCAATCTAAATGCCTGAAAACATACAACTTATGGCTGTGCAGGATGAACTGGGGAATGTCAGCAGAGAGGTTGACCCATCTGAACACTAAGGAATGAGGAACATCAGACTGCCTGAGACACGGTCACTGAGCATCTCTCTGAATAATATTGGGGTTGACTGTTAATAATGGACCCTAATGCTGAGAAACCTTCCTACCTCTCCCCCCCCTTTTTTTTTCTTTTTTTTTTTTTTTGAAAAAAGGAAAACAGGATGGTAATGAAACCACTCCCAAACTGTAAACTAGAGCCAATTGTTACGGTGGTAATTTCCTATAAAACAGGCACAACGTATTAACTGATTGATAGGCATAGGAACTGTGAAAGGATATTTCTCTATCTAGAGCCAAATTCAATAGTAAAGTGTTTATAAGTTGTGTAATTAAGCAAAATATATTACTACAGGAAAGCTCTGACATCAGCAATGAATTATTCTGCCTAGGAGATGTTGGCTAGGGGATTCAAACCCGCCCCCCCAAATTATAAAGGCCTTTTGCCTATAAATGGGATATATGCAAGGAGAAAGGCAGTAAGTCCCTGTTGTCGAAGACCTGGTGTGAGCATGAAAAATGTTATGAGACGTCACCTGCTAGCGTACAACTGGCCTCTGAAATGCTAGAGAGCGTTACCAAAGGCCACTACAGCAATACAGCAAAATATTGGTCTCCCTGAGACAAACAAGACTCCTCCGAAAATATCAGCTACACCTCAACAGCCTGGAGATACAGTGCAACAGTGGCAGCCAAGTGTCTATATTATATCCCAAAACTATTTGGCTATTAGCTCTCTCCTTGGAGGAATAACTCACAGCGGATGCCACAAGCTTATGTCCTCTAGTGGTTAGGCGATGTTATAAGCCACAATAAGAACTTGTCACCCTTTATAGAGAAACCACAGTTTGCGGATTAGCATACCATCCAAGCATCTGTGTCTATGCTCACAGCTTAGCTTGACACAATAAGTGGTACTGCTTAAATGCCTGTACATCCAATAGCTTGAGCTTTGTTAGTATGACTGAAAAGGGTATCACTGTGAAAGCTGTCAATCCGTGAAGGGAAACAAACTGAACAGACCGGAGTCCAAAATGACAACTCCAAAGAAATTAGACTGTTTTCTTCTCACCCACTTGTGCCCCTTTCCCAAAGCCTAGGGAACAAACTGCGGAAGAGGAGGCGTGGTAGATTGTAAGGGCTGTGGAGAGATAGGGGTGAATCATGAGACTATAGGAATATAGTCTGGACACCTGATTGATCAACATGCCTGTGCATACAAGCTTCTCCAACTGGACTATGGGAACCTTGGGTGGTTCAAAATTTGGACATAGATACTTGCAAAATGCACCAATTACTTAATTGTATGACATACTGAGTAACATCATTGTTATCTGCAAACAACTGTGTCATTGTATTGTAGAATCCCTTAAAAAAATTATATTGTTTAAAAATTTTAAAAAATTTTTTTTAATTTTTATTTTAAAAATATATTTTATTTTTACACCAAAATAAATAAATAAATAAATAAATAAATAAATAAATAAATAAAAGTTGAAATTGTCCTCATAAATTAAAGTTCACTAAAGATAAATTATACAGAAACATGGACTAGTGAAAGGATGTTAAAATATAGATGCAGAAATCAGTGAAATCAATAAAATCAAAATAGCCCATAAACACAAGATAATTAGGGGACAACACCATGAATTGATAATGGCCAATTATCTGGTGTTAGGAAACTCAGATATGGATCTATCTGAACTCACCTTCCAGACCTACTGAGTCCCTAGTGCAGTCTGAGGCTCATACATCTGTAAATGGATGTTGGGAAGAATTTATGAAGTAATCATATAAATCTCATGGTATCATTGTATTTTGAAGAATAGGACTCATATTTATCTTTGTCTTATCCAAAATAGTAAAGTACCTTGAAAATGTTTAAGCATCAAAAATAACAATAACAAGAAAGAATAAAATAGCAATTATCACAAATATATTTAGGATAGATAGATATGTAGAAACATTCCATATTAAAGAATTATGTTAAAAATAGATATATCTCAATGTTAATGAGAAGATAAATCTAGCATCCCCAGATTTCCAAATAAAAGAAAGTGCTGGGATAAATCTGTTAATTCTAAATAATTTAGCTTTTTAAATGATTCTAATGAAATTCAAATTGAACTGTTGAGTGCCAAGTATGTTCGAAGCACAGTGTTATGAATAGCATATCTCTCATTTGCATACAAGAAAATGGAAGCCTTAAAAAGAATCTAAAATTTGCCCAAATTCACATAACTTGCTGGCAGCTCAAAGATTAGCTAACTCCAAATCAAGAGTATTTGATGTTCATTTCACCATTATGCTGAACTCTTTCCATTTGTTCTTCATGAACATTTGCTAGAATGAAGCCTCTGTCAATGTTAGAAGATGCTCTGTGAGGTAGAAGTTTGCCAGGATCACAAAGATTATTCACATTTGGATGTGTGGGTGGGAGAAAGCAAAGAACATCTGCTGCCCCTCCATGGTCCACTGCACAGGACTATAAAAATGCAAAATGTTCTCTCTCTTTTTTTTAAATGAACAGCCAGTCCCAAAGGAATCACTAAAGAGAAAAGGCAGACTTTAAACTCAACTACAGAATGATTTCAAAGCTAATTAGAAGCCTCAAATGTAGAAAAGAAAATTTCCTTGCAACATTTTTAGAGCTAGGAAAGAATGAATTGGCAGGTTGTGTTCCATCCACAGCCAAACCATACTATCCGGCCCAGCACTACACACCCTTTTGTGCTACTGCATGTTTGATTAGAATTGCCTTCACCTTCTCATGTTGTAAATGAAAGAAGAGTGTGTAACTCTCCTCTCTCATCATTATATATCCCCCTTTGGAACAGTTGACATTTATAAGGAGAATTGAATAGAAAGGCAAGCACAGGTGGTATACTCAAAGCTGACTCCTGGTCCACCTCTGTTAAGAAGTGTCCGAGCTGGGTGTGGTGGCACACACCTTTAATCCTAGTACTTGGGAGGCAGAGGCAGGTGGATCTTTTTGAGTTCAAGGCCAGCCTGGTCTACAGAGTGAGTTCCAGTCCAGCAGGGGCTACAGGGAGACCCTGTCTCGAAAAAGACCAAAAAAAGAAGTGTCTGGATCCAGAGGATCATTGGCCAGAGTCACCCAGGATATTTGTGAGAGACTTGAGAGAAAAGGGGGATGCATCTTCTCACAGCCTTGGGGCAAGTTTACTTCCTGTATTGACGGGAGAAAACTAATCCTTAGTTATTCCTTCCTCTTACTCCTGAAAGCCCAACCCAGAGACATCATCTCAAGGAAACTCAACTTACATTTTCTATATAGAGAAGAAAAGAGGGGAGGAATTGGGTCGTTGATATTGTTTTGTCTCTAAGAAGGTGATTACATTAAATTTTGTACTGTTTAATTTTTTAAAAATTTTCGTGTGTGTATCAATGTACTGTCTGCATGTAGGTTGGTGCACCCATGTCATACAATGCGCAGAGGTCAGAAGAGGGCGCCAGATTCCCCTGGAACTGGAGTTAAAGACGGTTCTTAGCTGCCATGTCAGTGCTTGGAATTGAACCCAGGTCCTCTGCAAGAGCAGTCGGTGCTCTTAACCACTGAGCCATCTCTCCAGCCCATACTGCTTAGTTTTATATTGCTGTATAAAATATGTGATTTTGTTTTATATTTAATTTTATTGTTATTGAATTTTTTACTGTTTCATATAATATAGTTTGATGGTATTCATATCTGCTTTCTTATCTGAACCTTCCCTCCATTGTCTCCACCCAATTTAATGTACTTATGTGTGTGTGTGTGGTGTTTAGACTCTGATTTGTGTCCCCAAATGTCCTTCCATGTGGGCCCACTGAAAGTCCCATCCCTGTAAGACACTCTCTTCCCCTCCCAGCAGCCTTTGGTTGCCAGCAGTTCCTTAGGCTGGGTTGGGATTTCTTGCTCGCTTTCCCATGTCTGTGCTGGGATTTTGTCTGGTGTGACTTTACATTGGACTTGTGCATGCTGTCACCATTGCTGTGAATTTATAGGAGTAACTTACTAGCTGTCCGGGAGACTGCTTCCTTGTGGTCCATCCACACTGTTTCAGTTTCTCTTCAGTTGCTATGACAACATGCTAACCAATACCAACTTGAAGAGGAAAGGGTTTATTCAGCTCACATCTCCCAGGTCACAGCTCATCACTGAGGGAGCCCATGGTAGGACCTCAGGGCAGGAACCTGGAGGCACAGGCCATAGAGGAACACTACTTACTGGCTTGCTCCCCTGGCCCATGCTCAGCCCGATTTCTTATATATAATACACAGCAATGTGCTCAAGGGTGGTGCTGCACACGGTGGGCTGGGCCCTCCCACATTACTCAACAATCAAGAAAATACCTATACACCCGTGGCCACAGGCCAGTCCAATGGAGGAAGTTCCCCAGTTGAGGCTCCCTCCACCCAGGTGTGTCAAGTTGACACTCAAGCTGTCTAGCACACCCCCTCTGGCTCCACAACCTTTCTTCCTCCTCTTCCACAAAGATCTCCAAGCCTTGGGAGTCAGAGGTTTGAAATAGGAGTCCTATTTAGGGATCAGCACTCTGAGGCTTCTTGTTCTCTAAGCATTGGCTGATTGTGGTTTCTGTGTTAACGACTGCTGCATAAGGAAACTTCTCTGGTGAGAAGGATGCAGTCATCTTATACGTAGAGGTTGAGTCCAACATCTGTCACTTAGGGTTAAGCTTCTCACAGACACTTATTCTCTGAATTTTGTCAGTTATGGAACTCTGTATTAGTCTCTGTCTGTTGGAAAAAGGAGCTTCTTTGATGAAGAGTGAAAGATATATTTGTCTGTATATATGAGAATACATATTTAGACTAAAGTATAAAATATCCAATTTTAAATAAAATGAATGTTTATGAAAATGGTGGCTATTTAAAAAAGACAAAATTGAGCCAGGGAGCTCCTTAAACTCCTTTCAACAACTCGTTCATCAAAAAAGTCAACCCGCTGGCAACATTGAGTATCTATAGTATAACCCAGAGTTCTAGAAATAGCACTTTATACTAACTACTTAAAACAAAAAGAGCGTATTCCTGGTTATGATATTAGCCCTAGGTATGGAGATGTAGACTTGACTTGAAAGAGATTTTCTAGGAAGAATTTCTGCTGTGATAATGGATCAGATTCAGGAAGGAGTTGGTAAGTCCCAGAGAAGTCCAGAATGAGGCTAAGGACAGTGAATTAGACAACTAATAATTGGATTCCACTCCTGGGAGTCACTGCAAAGCAAAACATAGGCAAATACGCATTTGAAACTTCTGGGCTGAATTCCCAGCCCTGAACGATATCAGCAAGGTCTGCTTCAGCAAGGCCTTCATCTTTCTGAGACTTTCCTCCCTTCCTCTGCCCTTCTTCTATTCCTGACATGTCAAGACACAGAAAGATGCCCAGCAACCTGCAATTTGGAAAGAGCCTTCACTAGAGACCAACCCTAGAGACAAGCAGGGCCTCTGGACTCCAAACCTGTGAGCACATTCATTCCTGTTATTTAAGCCATCTAGACTATGGTATCTAGATACGGAAGCCTGAACAGACTAATACACATAGCAAGACCTTAGTAGGGTTTGGGAAATATTAGATATCACAAATTTGTTCAACCCCTCCCTCCATACTTATCTTCCATGTGCTACACCTTTCCTTATAATATCAAAAATGAAAAACCTTAAAATGAATCGGTTTCTCAGAGTTGCAGCACACAACAGACCAAAAACATGAGCAAGATTTCCTGAAAGGCTTCTAATGGCTGCTAACAAAACAGAACTAGAAGCATAGGATGCCCTGAAACTGAAAGAGTGGACCAAAGGGAGCTCAGCAGGAGCAAAATGATCAGTGTTCGTCCTGGGCTGGACACAAGTCATATATGCTGTGAGTTGTTTCCTATAGAATCCGGAAAGAAATCAACCCATGCATTAAAAATATACATCATAGAAGCCGGGCATGGTGGCACATGCTTTTAATGCTAGCACTTGGGAGGCAGAGGCAGGCAGATCTTTGTGAGTTTAAGGCCAGCTTGGTCTACAGAGTGAGTTCCAGGACAGATGGAGCTACAGGGAGACCCTGTCTCAAAAAGAACATATTATTATATATATATATAATATATATATATTATATAATATATATTAATATATATAAATATATTATAATATTATAATATATGATTCTATTCTATATATTATATAATATATATATAATATATGATATATATATATATTTTTATTCAACCCAAAGTATAACCTCACATAAAATGTTAGGCATCTAAGGAGCAGTGTTCATTTAATTAGAATTTTATCTGGACCACTGTAGCTTCTTCTTCAAAGAAGTTGGCTAAATAAAGCAGATACATCTATTGATAGTCCATTGCTAATGTGGGTTTGAGTTGTCTAATGTTAATTGATTGTTTTAAATTCTTCCATTTTCCTTATTGAGTAGCTGGACATTGAGGAATAGTGACATGAATTAATTATATCGATATGCTTAGAAGTCCAGGGCCAGAAAGGACACCCAGAGGTCACACAGCCTGGAATGCCCTACCTCCCCTTGTGCTGTTCCTCTCTCCTTTACCCTGGATACTTGATACCTATTTTTCCGGCCTGGTTTCTGGTATTCCTTCCCACCCCCAACCTCCCCTATAAACTGAGTTAAGAAGCTGACATGTTAAAAAAAAAAAAAAAAAAGAAGCCAAACACGTTTCCTTTGACATGAAGTAGGCCTCTCACATTTCATTTGGTATCTATATAATAATCACATGTCAAAGCAATAATTTCTTCCCTTAGATTATGAGCTCCTTGATGATAAAGCAGTGCCATACGTGTTCATGTAAATTTACTTGCTTGGCACAAAACAGGTTGTCATTAAATGTTTATTATATAATAAAAAGAAAACCCTGCTTAGGTTGGGGTTTCCTACACACCTCCCCAACTGCTTCTATGTGGGAATGTATATACATATACATATATATAGTATAGTATATTTATATAGCTTTTTTTTTTTCATTTTATATAATTTTGTTGGCATATCTTCATTATGTACATGTTTATGCATATATATACATATAAATGTTGGTGCTGTCTCAATTGTTAACAGTTAACATGAATAACTGTTCTGCTGCCTGGGAAATACTGTTTCCTTAAAGTTATCCACCACTTCTGGCTCTTAGAATATCTCTGCTCCCTCTTCTGCAAATCCTTGGGTCTCAGAAGGCAGAGATTTAATCATGTGTCCCACTAAAGGCTCAGCATGCTAAGTCTCTTATTCTATGTATGTTTACAAGTTTTAGGTCTTTGTGTTAATTACCTGCTGCAAGATGAGGCTTCTCTGATGAGAGTTCAGAGATGCATTTATTGATATAATAACTCATTAGGAGTTGGTTTAATTCTTTTTTTTCTTTTTTTAATTTTATACTTTTTTATTGATGTTTTGTGTATTTCATACATCATTTTTCAATTCAGTTCAAGCATATTCTCCTTTCGCTTCCCCCACCCCACCTCACCCCATCCCATATGGGATCATGCACTCTGCCATAACTGTCCTGCATCTTTCTCCCAGTCTTTTTTTATGTTTAGGAATTCACATTTTCCTCCATTAATTTTATATTACTCTAAAACATGGATACATACTCTCCACCCATATACAGTAATTACAGAGTCTGAAAATAATTGGTGGGTGGATTCTAGAGCTCATTGAGAGAGAGAGATTCACATTATAACAACATAGTTGCTTTTAGATAAACAGAAATATAACCATAATGTTGTTCAGCTTGCCTTTCATCTGGGGGATTTGGTGTTAGCATCCACAAATGAGGGAAAACATTCCCCGTTTGTCTTTCTGTGACTGTGTTACTTCACTCAGCATAATGGCTTCGAGCTCCATCCATTTACCTGCAAAGTTCATAATGCCATCCTTCTTTACTGCCGAATAGTACTCCATTGTGTAGATGTACCACTTTTTTGTCATCCACTCATCTGTTGAGGGGCATTTGGATTGGTTCTAGCTCTTTGCTATTGTGAAGAGAGCTGCACTAAACATGGATGTGCATGTACTTTTGCAGTATGATGAGTCTTTGGGTTACATACCTAGGAGTGGTATGACTGAGTCAAATGGTAGGCTCATCCTGAGTCTTTTAAGGATTCTCTACACTACTCTCTATAGTGGTTGTACAAGTTTACATTCCCACCAGCAGTGGACAAGTGTTCCCCTTTCCCCACAAGCCCTCCAGCATCTGGTTTTTGTTTTCTTGATCTTAACTAGCTGTACTGGAGTGAGATGATATCTGAGAATGGTTTTAATTTGCATCTCCTTAATTATTAATGATGTTGAACACTTTTTAAGATGTTTCTCAGCCATCTTTAATTCCTCACTGGTGAAGACTCTGTTCAGCTCTTTACTCCATCTTTTGAGTAGGTCATTTGTCTTCTTTGTTTTTTGAGTAGTTTATATATTCTTGACGTTAATGCTCTATCAGATGTATCACTGGTAAAGATTTCTTCCAACTTAAAAGCTTCTGTACAGAGAAAGAAACAATCAAGGAAGAGAAGAGAAAACCCACAGAGTGGTTTAATTCTTTATCCATTTAACAGAATAATAATAGTAGGCTCTCCCTTATGACCTGTGACCTGTCTAGCCACAGATTCCTAGGGTGGAGATCAGTGCTAGGTGTGTGCTCCATCTTGTGAAACAACCTTAGAGCTACTTAAAAAGTTGTTGGTTTCATCCATAATGGTGATGCCACTATTGTCCCAGGGAGCATCTCTTGCCAGGCCAGTTGTTACTGTAGCTCAAAGGATTCACAGCTGGGAAAGGTAAAGAATTACTTTTCTCTTCTGGTATCTGAAGAACTATTGGCGACTTACAGCTGCTGGGAGAGGGAGTCAATTTATTTAAGGCTGTGATACTGGGTAGGTTGACCAGGCTCCAGAGGATGTAGCCTGGTCAAAAAATTAGGGAAACAAATTAGGTCCAATAGATCTAAAAAATAATAAGACTACAAGAATCAGGTGGTGGATACTAGGAGATGGATAGGGGAGGAGGTATGAAGAGGATCAAAATACATTGTATGATATTCTCAAATTGTCAATAATATTTTTGGTTTTACACTTTTTTTGGTATTTTTGAGACAGGGTCTCCCTTTTAGTACCAGGCATCGTGGAGCTCGCTCTGTAGACCAGGCAGGCCTTGAACCCACAGAGATCCACCTATCTCTGCCTCCCAAGTGCTGGGATTAAAGGCGTGCGCCACCACACCCGGCAGTGTCAATATCTTTAAAAAGAAAACCCAGCTTTTGCCTTCAGTTATAATTTATTTCAAGCTCTGTGCAATACTAGATGCTATTATTCAGACACATGAAGGATGAAAACTTAAACTACACCAGTTTCTCAGAGTTTGTCACTTAGCTCTACCCTTTGCAAATTTTAGATAAATCCTGGTGACCTTTGAATTCTGAAGCACTGACTATATCCTGGTTATTTACAGGAATTTTCCCTTTTTGCTCTGTCTCTTTTCTTTGAATTCAGAAGGAATAAGAAAAACTTAACTCTGCTTGCCTCACAGTCTGCTCTTCAGGAGAAAAAGAGTCTCAACAAATTTTATCACTATATCTATTCACTAATGATTCAGTCAGCAAGGTGTTTCTTATCAGAAAAAGAGACCACAAAGTTAGTGTCGTTGGATAGTAATCCTACATGAAAACTTACCCACCCACAGCTCAGAGACTATTGCAGAAGAGGGGACAAAAGGATTATAAGAACCAGGGTTGGTGCATGAACATAGATGAACAGAAGCTTTCAGGCCACTGGAACCTTGCTCATGTGAACTTGTGGCAATGGTAACATTGAGCAGAAGATCCATGCCAACTCAGTCAGACAAAGGCCCAGAGTGGAGGGAGGGAAATAAGAACTTGGCTGGCCCTAGCATAGCAACTGTGGGAAACTGATTACTGCTGGGTGAAGGAGAATAGACTTTCCTTAAGATCTCTAGGTAGGCTGACTAGACTCCAGTGGAAGAACTGGCACTAAAAACATCTGGGTACAAATGCTTGACTGGATGGAACTTAACATGTGTGAAGGAATACATGAGTTCTGGGTCATGGATAGGGGATGAATCTAAATTTGATTAAGAACTGTTGCATAAAATGTACAAAAGCTCAATAAAAATGTTTTTAAATGTCTCTTCTGACATTAATTTTTCACCTTCACAAACATTATAACTTGAGCTGCTCCTGCAGGTTTGACTGATGATGTCTCGCCTGAAATCTCCATAGAAAGAATTGCTCCTTAGAAGGAGAGGTGAGAAAAGAAGGCAACATGTTGTAGAAGGAAACTGACTAAATATGCATGAGTTTTGTTCTAGGGAAGCAGATCTTGTTTGGGACTCTGAAGCATTTGATGGATTTTTCTTCTTGTAAGACTGGGAACCCTGATTCTAAATTCTATGTGTGTGGGAACTTAAAGCAGAGCCCATGTTCATTTTTATTTCTTTCGGCAGTGCTGGGATACTTCACAGTGATGGCAAAATTAAGCATGATGGATTCCATGACAGCCTCTGATCTGGTTTTCCATGTCTACTAACTGGTCTATGACTCTACTTACCAAATTCTTTTGTTGAAACTGTTGACCATCATTTCTGAGTCATGTGGAGCCTCCAGTGTTAAGTCTGGGCATGCCTTATAGATACAAATTACACTAGCGATGTGGTGAAGAATGATTAGAGGAGACATTCAGGGGAAATCCAAGACAACAAAAGAATCACTGCAGTACTTTCGATTGAACAAAATGGAACCCATGTGCTGTGAAACACAGGAAGTCTCCTGAAAAAAAAAAATAACATATGGCTGTGAACAGAGATAATGTGTGTTCTTGATTGAAGAATCCATTTTCTTTTTCAAATTTAAATCAAAATCAACTGCTGGAAATTTGATTTACTTATCTAGATCTATTAATTATGTAAAATCACTATAAATAATATTGCTTTTAATTAATATAGATATTCTACCTTGAAAAGCAATTGAATATTAAGTTAATTCATACAAGGATAATTATATATCCCAAAGAAAGCAAGCTAGGACATGGGCTATTATTTAATTGTCACTCAGCAATCAAATGAAGATGTGAACAAATACATTTGAATTGTTGGTCAGAGATTATCTATTTTAATTAAGAATTTAGAAAGATATTTTTATTGAAGTTTTGTGCATTTCATACATTTCTTAATCAAATTTAAACCCATTCCCCTTCCTTGCCCCCCACCCCACCAGAGCTCATGCATTCTGCCATACAGGTCTTGCATCTTTTTCTTGGTCTTTTTCAGTGAATTCTTTAACCCAGTCTTTTTTGTTGTTGTTGTTCCTTCCAATTTCTATCACTCCAAAATATGTATATATATTCCTGCCACACATATACCAAAATTATGACCTCTGAAAATAAAGTATAGCTTAATTCCAAAACATGTTTAGGGATTCACATTTTAAGGGTAGAGTTGTATGCAGGTAAAGAAAAAAATATTACTTTACATTCCTACATTACATAACAAGTTGATGAGTAAAATCTGGTACTTTAATTACTAAAAAATAAAGAAAAAAATAATTACTTAGTTTGCCTTACAAACAGAGATTTGGTGCTAGAATCCACAAATGAGGGACACCATATGTCTTTTATTTTTCTGGGACTGTGTTACTTCACTTAGCATAATGGCTTCTAATTCCATCCCTTTACCTGCAAAGTTCATGATGTCAGCTTTTTTAAAATTTTATTTATATTTTTCTATGCATATGAATGTACTGTCTGCATGTAGTTTGGTGTACCTGTGTCGTGCAATGCCCTGGAGGTCAGAAGAGTGTGTCGGATTCCCTTGGAACTGGAGTCAAAGACAGTTCTCAGCCACCATGTGGGGGCTGGAGATGGAACCAGAGTCCTCTGCAAGAGCAGTCAGTGCTCTTAACCCATAAGCCATCTCTCCAGCCCCGATGTCAACTTTCTTTACCATTGCATAGAATTTCATTGTGTATGTTTCATTGTGTATGTACCATAGTTTCTTTTTCCACTCATCAGTTGAGGGACACTTAGGTTGTTTCCAGCTCTTCGCTATTGTGAAGAGAGCTGCAGTAACCATGGATGTGCATGGATTTCTGTGATAGGATAAGTCTCACCAGTATATACCCAGGAGTGGTATGAATGACTCAGGTGATAGGCTCATTCTGAATCTTTTAAGAGTTCTCCACACTGCTTTCCATAGGGTTTGCAGGAGTTTGCATTCCCACCAGCAGTGGATGAGTGTTCCCCTTTCCTCTCCAGCATTTGGTATCCTTTATTTTCTTGATCATAGTCAGTCTTACCAGAGTAAGATGAAATCTTAAAGTGGTTTTAATTTCCATTTTCTTAATTATTAGTGATGTTAAACAATTTTAAGATGTTTCTCAGCCATCTTTATTTTTTTATATGTGAAGTCTCTGTTCAGTTCTTTACTCAATCTTCTGAGTGGGTCATTTGTTTTCCTGCTCCTTTGTGTCTTGAGCAGTTTATGTACTCTGGATGTTAATGCTCTATTACATTTATCACTGGTCTAGGTTTTCCACCCACTCTGTGGCTTTTTTCTTCACTTCTTTGATTGTTTCTTTCATTATACAGAAGTTTTGAGTTTAATAAACTTTCCTATGTTTAACATGCTGGGGTCACTTTGCCATAAAATTTCCATCAGTAAACTCCAGAGATTTGTCCTTTATATTCATTTTAATATAAAATATTAAACCATAGAATACCTTGTAACAGTGTCCTTTCTAAAAAGCAATGTTGAGTCCATGTATAAGGCTGATTCTAGTATACTGTCCTTCATAATATTTTATAGTGTTCTAATAAATCATTATTGTTTATAGTGTGACTATTTATAGTTAGGAGTTTCAGATTTTGAAAAATAAAATAGGGCACAAGTTACATTTAAATTCAATCTACACAGTACATAATTTTGGTATGTATCAAATATGGTATCATATATACGTATATTAAAACTTATTTGTTGCTTTGTAAAATTGGAATTTGGCTGCTTCTGTGTTTTACATGGCAGCTCAGTGGATTGGTGATTATCTCCTAGTTAGAGATGAGAAAATTGAGGTTAAAAGAGTCAAAAACCTGTCAAAAGAAAAGTAATGCACATTAGGGAGATAACATTGATTGTACTTGTCAGACAGAGCTAGGGCCATGAAGAAATTATACATTGTTACTTTTCTATCAGTACACAAACTTCCTGAAGGAAAAATGGCTAGAACCTCATAGCCACAATGTCTATTTCAGTTTCTTTTCTGGAGGTGGTTTCTCACCATCAGGAGCAGTTCACTGCCTCTGTACCCACAGGTTTCTGAACACCACATGGGTTTGACATTCTGTGCTTGGGTACAACCTACAAGTTCCAAGAAGCTCATGCCGCTAGGATGCTCAGCCAGTGCAAAAGTGAGTGAGAGCTGAAGGCTCAGTCCCAACTGTCCATAATGATAACCTGGATTCTGGTGTCCTGGCTTCTCCTCTCCATCTCATGGTCTGAATCTGACATTTTCCCTTATACTCCTGTTTTAAACACTTCCCACACACACACTGGTGGTCCTGCTTTGGAAGGTCATGGAATGTAAAGAAGTGTAGCTTGGCTGATAGAAGTAGTTACTGTGCTATACTAAGTCCCTAATTCCAGCTCCTCTCACTGTTTCTTGATCATATCTTCCACCACACACTCCAGCCACCTTCAGATGAGCTGCCCACCCTGCCTTCTTTGCTATGATGGACTGAAATCTTCTGAAACCATGAGCTAAAATAAACATCTTGTTTCAGTTGTTTCTGTCCTACTTTGTTCACAGCGATACAGAAGTTATGAATACGCTCCTGATTCCACACCCTTACTTCCTCACTGTACAGTAGCCAGCACCTACATTCAAATTTGTGACCCAAGGACTGCATTTACATAAACCCCAAACAAGAGTGGAACAGCACAAGAAGGCTATTTTCCAGTTGACAATTCTACTGTAATGAGACCTTGGCAAGCTGAAGGATAACATCACTCTCTGTATAAGGAAACGTGGTTTATAAAAAAAGCCAGCTGCAGATGGAGCAGAGGCAGGAACAGTGCTGGCCTTCTGTAAATAGAATATTAGGAGTTCAGGTTCACCGTGGTGGCAACTGATAGAAAATTAGGGTCACTCAGGGCAGGCTTGTTTGCCCTCAGCCTTTGAGTTTTCATTGCCATTTTCTTCCTCAGGCTACAAATACCTGCAGCACTGTCTGCTGTTCTAGTTTTCTTTATTATAACAGATTCAATCTTTAGTTTCAATGAAATATTGATGTGCTCTCCTAGAAGGGCACCCAAAACTTTTGTACTTTCCTTGAATTATGCAGCTATTTTCTTCAAGCCCTTAAAGGGCTGCAGCAATGGCTTCTGCTATGGTTCCTCAGGAAAGTATTCCACGTGCCTTCCCAATCTGTAAAGCTGTTAATTTTATTGGCATTTAATCTGGAAGTCAAAGAAAGCTAGCTATACGATCTCACTAACAACATACTCCATGTGATTCTGTGGGAAATACTCATTAGAATGGAGCCTTGTGCATTTCTGAGAGTTGATTAGATAAGGTCAATAAAAAATTCTGTTGGGAATGTGTTCATTTGAACCAAATAATGAATACAGTTGTGACAAATATTAACATGTAGACAGCAATTATAAAGGAGAGAAATGTTTTATTTATATAAAACTTTTACCTGTCTATAGTTCTTTCTATCAGTAACGTAAGTCATCTGTATTATAATTACCAAACACAAAAATTTATGCACATTGAGTTTTATTCTTTTTCATAATTTATAACTATTAAGCTTTTTTATAAACTCCCTATGGTCTTTTGAAATTAGCACTATATTAGAGGGGAAACAGCAATATTATTTTAAATTTTCTAGTTCCAAAAATGCTGAAGGCTTGGTTTAATATTCTTATTAGTAGAAAAAAAGATGAAATAATGATAATAAAATGATCCTTTGAGAACATTTCTGTAGCATTATAATATCTAATTAAAAAACCAACATTGAAAACTACATGTTTTTTAAACAAAACAATAGTATTATCTTCAGACTATTATGCATCTCTCTTTAATACTAAACATTTTTTCAATGAATTTTATGGTTTTCATACAGTATAATTTGATGATAGTTTACAGGATTCACAGCTGAGTAAGCTGATCATTTTTTTCCATCTAGTAACTTATATAACCTCTTCCAGCACTATGAAAGCTAGCCAGTAAAAATAAGACTCAGAAGTCAGCATCAGCTTGATTTCTCCTTGTTTATTTCTACAGCCAATGTATCAATAATCCTGAGTTAGGTAACACAGACTCAGAAAGACTGACATCACATGTTCTCTCTCATAGCTAGATGCTAGCTTTGAAATCTTAGGTTATGCATGCTTCAAGTTGAAAATTCAGAGAGGTCAGGAAACTAATAAATGGCCATGGGTGAGGGAGGGAGTTTTCCTGGGAGGAAAGTTAGAATGCAGTGACATGAAGAGGAAAGGGGAACAGTAGACTGGGAAGGGTTAAAAGGAGCAGGGACTTGGAGGGCAAGGCAGAGGAGGGAGTACAGAGAGGGATAAGTAACACCAAAAGCTTTTAGGAAAATCCACATGGAAACCTAACACTGTAGAAGTTTCATAGGTGTATACATAAATATCATTAAAAGATGATAAAACGAGTTTTCTATAACAGTGGGACATCGCCCTTTCTAGATATCAAAGGCTAATAAAAAGTACTCAATGCCAGGAATACACTTCCTGTCTAAAAGCTGGTGACCAAGGGTCCCATAGACCCTAAAACAATACTGGCCATTGCTGCTGTTTTGGTTGCCAATCAGAATTGTATTGTAAGACCTTATTGTTAATAACAGTGAAAAAATTGTAAAGTCTGAAGGATTATATGTTTCTTATGGAGATTCTTGCTGTATGCTTAAACTCTCTCTCTCTCTCTCTCTCTCTCTCTCTCTCTCTCTCTCTCTCTCCTCTCAATATGCATTTTAAAAAAATCTGTTTTTGCTAAATATATATATATATATATATATATATATATCCATAACCAGTTTTGGGTGAAAATCTCAAAAATATGTTAAAGCTTTCATGACAAACAAATCCGTTTCAAGAGGAAAAAGGGACATTTGGGAAAAATACAAATGTTCAGCTGATTTTAAAGGTGACCAGCACTTTCAAGATTAGACTCTTTTTTAATTTTTATTTATTTATTTTTTATGTGTATGAATGTACTGTATGCATGTAGGTTTGTGCACTCGTGTCTTGCAATGCCATGGAGGTCAGAAGAGGATGTTGGATTCCCCTGGATCTGGAGTTCTCCTGAAATTGGAGTTACAGACAGTTCTCAGCCACCATGTGGGTGCTGGGGCTCGAACTCAGGTCCTCTGCAAGAGCGTTTGGCACTCTTAACCACTAGGCCATCTCTCCAACCCATCTTTCTTAATCAAGATATACAGGTTACAAAATGGGGGAAAACTGTGGTTAAAAATAGAAAGAGAAATAAAAGCTTACACTACGCTCACAGAATTTCTTTTTTTCTCATCTTCTGACATTTGAGTTCTATTGTCTCCTAAGGAAGTTCCCAGGTCACTGGCTCTCATTTTCAGCAGAATAAGTAATTTTTGAGAAGAGAGTTAATAAGGCTGATTTCAGCCACTTTTCACCCCTACCTCTATCAATTGCTTTTCAAACCATGTCATATCTGAAAGAAGATGGAAACCTCAGTATTTGATTCTATAAAATCAATTACTTTTCTGCACAGTGTAGTATGCAAGGGCTTTTCAACAAGAATTACCATGGACCCAGCGCTCACTCAGTGCCCATGCTAAAAGCTTCAATTTTCCCAGTTCACCTCAATTAATCAGTGAGGCATTCTTAGTTTACGTGTATCAGGGGATTTTGCCCTTTCTTCTAAGTCATTAATGTTCTGACCTCCACTCACTGTTTCGTGTGCAGGACAGCCATAATTAGACTAGCTCCAATTAGCCGTTTGAAAGCTAAATTATACATTTGCCTTAAGAGAAGACATAAAATTATGTAGATTGTTGCTTAAGGAACTCCAAGAGAACAGAACACGAATTTTGTGGGCTGAAGTGATTCAAGAGACATTGAAAAAAGATATATCTTTGAAGCCCATGAAAGAAGGGGAATTAACTTTTTTGAAAAAAAAAAAGGGAGGGGAAGTTTCCACTGGTAATAAAATTCCACCTTCCTGCTTCTAACGCTAAGGAAAGGAATCTCTTTATGTACTGGTATGCTAGAAGCAGTTAACAGGCTCCTACAAGTCAGTTATAGGAAACAGGTTTCAACTCCACATTCAGAGGTGACTTAACAATACTAGGTGAAAATCCTCCTAATCTACAGCATGGATACTGTAAAATCTCACAATCAGGACCCAGATAGCTAGTCATGATGTATCTACCAACACCCCTGGGCTCTTATTGAAGGATTTTGCTGATTAGCAAACTACTGAGGAAAACGTGCACAAGTGTGGAACCCAGTGCTGAACATGCAGTTTTCTGGAGCCAGCGTGAAAGTTCTAGCCATCATCCTTTTACCAGTTCAAGAACTTCATTTCATTTGTCATATCTCAACCATCTCTTTCACCACAGGACAACAAGCAGTCAACCATTTGAAATGCCCAGTGTTAACTGGGTATGCTTGAGTATGTGGTTACTTCATTTTTTCTTGTATAAGCCAGAACAGGAAGAATTTTTTTTTTTTAATTTGGTCTTTTTGAGACAGGGTCTCCCTGTAGCCCCAGCTGTCCTGGAACTCTCTCTGTAGACCAGGCTGGCCTTGAACTCACAGAGATCTGCCTACCTCTGTCTCCCAAGTACTAGGATTAAAGGTGTGCACCACCATGCCTGGCATAGGAAGAATTCTTATATTAATAAATATTCTCTTTCCATTTCTCTCTCACACACTCTCTCTATATATATATATCTATCTCTATTTCTTTCTTTCTCCCTTCCATTTTTCCTTCCCTTCCTTCAAGAAAGATGCTTGTCCTTCTTTATCTTTAGATTTAATAGACTTTAAAAGGCCAAAGGTGAGTGGCTAGGGGGCTAAATAAACATCCAAAACTCACCAATAAAGTAACTGTCGAAAATACACCACTGGTCAATTTCCACATCAGCTGCAGTCTGTCCAGCTTACTTTAGGATGGACCATATAAACAGGAATCATTTATCTGTGACAACTCGTGACCCAATTATGAAAAAAGAGCTATATACATATATGTGTGTATACCTGGGATTTTTTGAGACAGACTCACTCTGTAATTCAGGCTGCTCCACATCACAATAATCCCTCCTGCCTCAATCTCCTGACTACTGATATTCCAGGCATGAGCTACTACACTTAGCAAGGCATATTCTTTAACAATTTTAGAACACTTTTAAGTCAACAGCAAAATTGAGAAGAAAATCTCAAGCTTCTCCAAACACTGTACACTCTCTCCCCAACAGAGACAGCCTTCCCTGCTATCAATGCACAACACACATCACACTAATATATTCATTATAATCCATGAAAGTATATTGACATATCATTATCACCCCAAGTCCATGCTTTAGACTAAGATTCCCTCTTCATGTTCTATATGCTGTATGCTTTGAAAAATGTGTAATAATGTGTGTTGATCAATGTATAACCTTTCAGAATAATTTCACTGCTTTAAACATGCTCATTCTCTGTCTTCTCATTCCACCTCCAAAGTACTGGCAACCACTGATCTCTTCTGTGCCTAGTCTTGTCTTTTCCACTGTATCTTAAGGCTGGAAACATACAGCATGTTGCTTTCTTTGTTTAGCCTCTTTCACTTAGTAATGTGCATTTGCCATCCCCCCTTGTATTCCTATGTCTTCACAGCTCATGGGGTTTTTCTTCTGCTAAATAATACTGTATTCTCTGAATGTGTGGATGTATTATAAATCATAGTTGATCCTTCCACCCCCAGAAAGACAGCTTGGTTCCTTACAAGTTTTTTTCAATTATAAATAAAGTTTCTATTAATATTTAGTACAGGTTTTGTACAGGGATATATTTTCAAATCATGAGGGAAGATAAAATATAGATATCACAGCGATGTGTATCAAATGTACACAACAGGGCGCAGTATTCATATTCAGCATCTGTTCTTTCCTAGGGTATACCAACTTTTTTGCTAGGAGAATGCCTTGAAATTCACCATTCCCCAGCCAGGAGCAGCAATTCCTTGATTTTTGCCACAACTGAAGCAAAGAAGCCATCCCTAGCAAATCTGTAGTAAGTACTGCCACTGCATACTATTCTGTTGTTATAGAAGTTCCCTGACGTCTTCTTCCACACAGTCAGTTAGTTATATGCCAGAAAAAAATGAAGTACAGATAGTTTCCAAATGCCAATGATTGCACTGAGATTTTGGGTTTTTTTTTTTTTTTGGTTGGTTGGTTTTTTACTTTCCTGGAATGACAAAGTGATACACGGTTAGTCGCTGACAAGTCAAGTTTTGAAATTTGATCTTTTACAGGCTAGTAGTATTATATATGTTTCAATAATGTGTTATGATTCCAGATGCAGAAAGACAAACACAGTACAATGTGAAATCTAAAAGAGCCAGACTCATAAAGGAAAGAATGGGATGTGTCCAGTATTGAGAAGGACATGGCTGGGAAAAGAAGGGATATTGATCGAACAGCATAAAAAATGTAGTTAGACAAGCAGCTTTATTTCACAAAATTACCACTACAATTACATAATGTGAGGTATATTTTAAAACCACTTAAACATTAGATTTTATTCATCCATACCATAAAAATGATGCCTCTGAAGTACTACATGAAGTCCACTAAGTCACTTTGCTAATTAGCTTCACTTAAAGACTTTGCAACATAAAATATTTCCTTTTTATTTTTTTTTTATGTGTGTGAGTGTACTGTCTGCATGTAGGTCTGTGCACCCGTGTCATGCAATGAAGCGGAGGTCAGAAGAGGGCATCAGATTCCCCTGGAACTGGGGTTAAAGAAGGTTCTTAGCCACCGTGTGGGTGCTGGGAATCGAACCCGGGTCCTCTGCAAGGTGCTCTTAAGTGCTGGAGCCATCTCTCCAGCCCCGCAACATAAAATATTTCAAAGCATCACAGTCTATTCCCTGGATACACAATTATTTGTCAATTGAAGAAAATAAATCTTTAAACACTTAAAAAGTATTTCTAGGATTAGGGAGATGGTTCCGTGGATAAGCATTTGCAGCACAAGCATAAGAACCGCGCCTGCGCCCCATGTAAAAGCTGTGACCCATGACCCCAAACCAGGAGAGACAAAGCCAAGTGATCCCTGGAGCAAGTCTAGCTGACCAGCAACCTCTGGGTTCGGTTGAGCGACCCTGACTTGATAAATAATGTAAAAGTGATTAAGAAAGATACCCGCATCAGCTTCCATCCGCCACACATATGTGCAGACACGTGTACAAAGATGTGAAATGCATATTTATATGCGCAACATGTATACATATAAATACCAAAAAATTAGTTTAGTTCAGAGACAGAAGAAGGATCATTAAAGAATTCCACATAAGAAATATTATAATCAACACTTATGTTTTAAACTGAAGAAATAGTCATTATCTATAATTATCAACCATCTTCATTTGAAAAATAGAGTATGCTGTGGTAATTTCTTGGAGCACATGAACAATGGATTCCTTTCCATAACCTGATTATATTAGCACTTGTATCAAAATATGTATTACAGTTAGAGTGAAAGGAAATGTAGCACTGTAAAACTTGCAAAAATAGAATCTCAAAATTAGAAGCAATGCTTTTAACCCAGTAGAACTTTGGGCTCAGTTAACCTCATTTCTGTCAATGTAAAATGACTTTGAAATACCAATAAATATATATCTATCAACTTATAAATAAAGAAAAACATAGCTACTAACTATAATTTGCAATTTTTTTTCCACTTGGCATTTTGCCAAAACAACTCCATAATAGGCAAATAAATTAATATATTCTTCAGCAATATATTTTCATTGTACTGTGCTCTTGACCAATGAAGACAAATGAGACAGTTGTGAGCCTGGACTTGTGTTGGGAAGGAAGGGCAGATAACAGGCTCCTAAGTCACAGACTCTTTGCACTCCTCACCACCATCTCCGAAAAATCACTGCCATTGCCCTTTCTTCACAAACTGTCACACTATGGCCACAGGACATAGAGAACTTGAGTTACACCAGCTCTAGTCACTATGCAGTCCCACAAGGCAAAGGGATTCCACATGAAAAAAGCCTCTCTGGCTTATGACATGAGTCTCTTCTGTGGCAACCCTACAAAATCTGGAAGGAAACAAAAATATCCCCATTCTTTGGGGGTTACTATAATGGTTCAATGGGTAAAGTTGCTTGTTGCACAAGCTGGATGACCTGAGTTCCAGCCTCAGAACCCATGTGGAGGTGAAAGGAGAAAATTAATTCCACATAGTTGCCCTCTGACTCCCATATACACTGTTACATGCACGCCCCTCACACATCATATACACAGTAAGGAAATTTTTTTTTTATTCCCATATTCCTCAGGGCTAGAGAGATGCCTCAGTAGATAAGAGCACTGGATGTTCTTGCAGAGGAGCCAGGTTCAGTTCCCAACACTCACATAGCAGCTAACGACTGACCATAACTCCAGGTCTAGAAGTTCTGAAGAACTCTCTGGCCTCCGCAGCCATGGCTTGGAGGGGTGCTTTATATACATGCAGGCAAAACACTTATAGATATAAAATATAAATAATAAATAAATAATCCAATTTCTCTTGCTGCTTTCCTCCTTCTGCTTACCTGCCAGAACCCCACCCCACACCCCTAGTAAAGAACTAGGGAAGAAAACTGGAGCTCAGAGTTTATGAAATAAATTTAGAGAAAGACTGACTTCAGCAATCTCTGTTACCATTCATTTCCTTCTCCCTTGGCTAGAGGAAGTCTAAACCCTGGGTTACAAATAGTGAGAATGGCCCCAACACACCCTCCTTGGAATAGAAAGGATACTAGCCTATACTATTTGGCAAAATTGACATTTGTAAAAGCCAAGCCCAAGATCGGGGCCCTTATTTTTCTGGATTTCTTGGGTCATGTTTTCTTTGGTTCTTTTATCTACAAGGCAAAAAATAAAGATGAACACTTTATGTGTTCCGAGTTCCTGATACAAATTTCATGCAATGCCTGAGCTTGTTACATGACTGAATAACAGAGCATTGGCAACGTTGGCCACAATAATCTGCAGATTTGGAGAGTTTTAACTTCAAATTGTAAGATCTTATAGCCATAGCTGTGCAAGATAATGAGGCAGGGGTGATGAATAGTATATATAGTCAGGTATTACTGTACTGTGCTCAGGCCATGAAAAAGCGTCTAAGTTGTACTCATTTACACATAGAAGGCTGTAGGATAATGTGACCTTATATTTCTATGCCTACCTGTGTTACCTGCATCAACACACATTAGCGTGAAGGCCAATTACAAATGTAATCATTTGAGGGACAAGCTTTTCTCTATATTTAGTCATTTGCACTCTACAAATGCAGAGACTGTCAGTAATAACATTTTATCATATATTGTTATTACCAAGTAAAAGTACAATGATTGATCAAATAACTGTAGAACATCTTATTAAATCTTGAATGTTGTTCATTTTTAACGAGAGGATTAATTATTCGCAATACATTTTCAACCACCTGTCAATAGAAATGACTGTCATTAAATATTATTTTCAATATTATGACTTCATTATATCATCAACAATAACTCATACAAGCAGTGGCTGACCATCTAATAACATTCATTACTTTTCTTCTAGCTTTACCAGGAGTAGGGCACTGAACATTCACAAGACAAAATGCCCCACTGGCTAACATTTTTAGGCAAAAAAATTAACAGTAATACTAATTGTTGAATATGATAATTGAAATAAAAGATCATGGTGACATTTACCATTTTCTTTTTGTTGTTGTTGAGAGGGTCTCTATGTAGCCCCAGATGACCTTGATCTCTTAGAGATAGTCCTGTCCCTGTAGCCCCAGTGCTGGGCTTAAAGGCATGCACCACTCTCCCTAATTATGTTTTCAATGTTAAGTACACTCACATCTTAAGAATTTGTCATTTTATACATATAAAATGTGGTGAATATCAAGGGATTTTCTTTGCAAGGAAAATGTATAAGATCAAGATTGTATATTTAAAAGAGTGATATAGGTGTTATCTTGAGCTTGGTCTCTGGCAAAACTGTCTTTGCAGGCGTCCACAGCCTTCTCATCCTCTGGCTCATAGAGCCTACTCCCTTCCCATCTGACAGTGCTCAGAGGATCCCCAACTCCTGAATCGACATCAAACACTCTAGCTGCCCTTTCCAGTATGAACTAGTATAAGTCTGAACAATAAGACTACTGCTCCTGATGACTTCTCAACTGCAGCACAAGTTTACTGCATATGAATGGCTAAAGAGCAATGCAAAATGCTTCACTAGTGCCCTTCTATTCGATAAAATAAGTCATTATAATATCTAGCTTGTAGAAGTCTTTTCCTCTACAGGATTCAGTGTAGTGATTTTTATTTTGAGTAGAAAAAGAGTTTTCCATGAAAGCTTCCTTTTTTTTAATTTTTGTCTTTTTGAGACAGGGTCTCCCCACAGCCTCAGCTGTCCTGGAACTCACTGCGTAGACCAGGCTGGCCTTGAACTCACAGAGATCTGCCCACCTCTGCCTCCCCAGTGCTAGGATTAAAGGTATGTGCCACCACGCCCGGCGAAAGCTCCCATTTTTAATTGGATCTCATTCAGTCATATATAGCCACAGATAGTTCACAGGAGATAGGAGCAGATGCAGCCAGAGATCCAAGGACAGATGCAGGTACGGGTAGAGGTTCCATCATTCTCCTCACATTCTCCAATACTTTATCCCCACACAAAACTGTCTTTCTCAAGGTCTCAAGCATTCAGAAGAAATGGATATTTTGAACAAAATAATTTGAAGAATCAAGATTAAATAAAATAAAAAATTTATAAATAAAGCTAATCATATTGAAGGCAGCCTCCTTGGCAGGAATCTTACTCAAATCAAACCTATCACTTAATGTGTGAGCCTCAGGTTATCATGTAACTTTGCAGCCTGAGCCCAAATCTGTCACCCTTAGCTGTCCAATCACTATGAGGAAAGCAGCTCCAAAATCCTAAGACTGAAAAGGATGTGGTGGTGGCCTCCAAATAATAGAAAAAAGTAACATTTTTACATGTTTTAAAATAATCCAACCACTAATAAGATCAAGTAGCCAAATGCGTTTACAAAAGCGGTGGTTGTAGTTGAGATTTTTCCTTTCGTAACTCTGAGAAAATGCAGGTGGGTTAGCATTCATGATCACAAAGCAGATTGTGTATTTTATTGCTGTTTAAAATATCATTTCTAATATATAAGTATATACATATATTTCACTGCTATACAATGTCATGTTAAAGTTATGGCAAAAATTTTTCTGCTTCAAACAAATTTGAGATCTTAATTCCCATTGTATTAAAAAAAACATGTACATAGGAATGCCAAAATCCTTTTAGTTTAACTCAGCATGCTCGCATGGCCTCTGGGGAACTCCTTACCAGCTAGAATTAAATGAATGTATGGTCTCCTTTATTCCAGAGCACAGTTTACCAGGAAAACAGACACTTCATTTGCTGCAGTTCTGAAAAGCTTTAGAAAAGACAAGATGATACATTTTTAACCTGAATGCCTAGGAAAAGCTACTGTTTCATTTGGAATTTCATGAAGGACTAAATCTCATAAGAAATGTGCTATTTAGATAAATATCAAAAGTGTATTATTTTTCTTTCCAACTAAACTAATAAATTACATACTATGTTTTTATATTATTTATTTTATTACATATGAAGTCTAAGTCTATTGATGTTTAATATGTAATTATTATTTAGTAGCATATGTGTTTTTCTTTTAGTTAGAATTTCACACCTATGGATTTTATTTATGTATTCATTCATTCATTTAGGAATTAAATCTAGGGCTGCTTACATTCCAGGAAAGCTCACCTCCACTGATTTATAGACCCAACCTATTTATTCATTTATTTATTTGAAGACAAGGTCTGACTAAGTTCCCCAGGCTGTCTGAAATTCATTCTATATCTCAAGTAAATCTTGAACTTGATATCAGCTGCCCAAGTCACTGGAGTTACAAACCTATACTGCCAGGTCCAGGTTCTCTTAAATGATAATGATGAACTTTGATCTCAAGTTGAATGCATTTGTTACTTAGCGGATGTGTCAAGGCCCCCCAAGTGATTAAAAGTAATGTATAGTATACTCATACATTATAATCCTGTCAGTTTACTATATGAAGAAAAACACTTTATAATGATTCTTACATCCTAGTAAGAAAGACAGTCAACAAACGAAACATAAAATAAGTAACCAAGTATTATAAGAGAAAGTTAATGGTACTATGAAACAAAAGCCAATTTTGAAGGGAATAAAATACGATTTGAATGGTAAGGTTGTGAAAGTTACATTGAAATGATGAAAAAGAATTAAGAATCATTGAAGTTAAGTTTTTCTTAATTTCTTTTATTCCTGAATGTACTCTAAATACATACAATTTAATTATTTATTGAACTGAATTAATTTCTCTTCCATTTCAAGCAGAGGTAATACCCAGCAATACCTAAAACAGGGATTGGAAGGTGGGTGTGCCTGACATATTCAAAGAGGAGCAGTGTCACTTTCTAGGGTGGAGGAAACAGGAAAGAGGTGTAGACAATAAGTTCCCAGAGATAATGGGAGAGGCTGGTGGATCACGCAGAGCCAGACATGACAGAAGAAAGAACCCCTGTGGTAGAGAGAAGAGCCTCACCCCAGTCCTGAGCAGAGAGGCTGTCTATTCTGAAGTTTCCAGTGGATCATTCTGCTGCATCAGGACATACTGTAGGAAGGGTGCTGGAAAGAGTCATGGGATTATTATGTATGGACATATTGTACATTATTTTTTAATCTCTCAGGGTACCTTGACACACCTGTCACGTGACAAATACACTCAACGCAGGGTGACCAAGTAAGAGATGGTTGCTGTTATGTCAAAGAAGTCATAATGGGGACATGGTGAATATGGCCCATGTGAGACAGAGTTGAAGATATAGCAAGAAAGATAGAGTTGAAGACACAGCACAAAAGAGTTGAAGATACAGCACAAAAGACTGGGATGTGCTTAATAACAAGTGTATGAAAAAAAAAAGAATGAAGGGTGACTTTTTAGTCAGCAATTCAAAAAATTGGAATTTCTTTAACTGAATTGAGGAAAGTGGGGTGAAGGAGGTGAAAAATTGGGCAGCTGGGTACATGAACCAGTAGCTTAAGTAAAAGGTCTGGGCTGGAAATTTAAATTTGGGGGTTATCACATGTAGCTGGCACTGATATCAACTGGTCTGTCTGAGACCAGGGAGTTAGAGTGTGGACCAAGGACTGAGCCTTGGGCAGTAGAGAAATTAGAGGTCAGGCAAAAGACTACATGAAAGAAGGCAGAGAACATTGCAAGCTCTGAAGTCATGTGAGGAAATTCCCCCAAGAAGGAAAGAGAGTCCAAGAACTCAAATCTATGGCAGCTCTAGCTCAATTGGGAAGACAGTGAACACTGGATGTGGCAAGGTTGAGCAAAGTCGTCTGTAAATTCAACATTCATTCTGGAACTGGCGTTGCTATTTTCTGAGCAGTGCTATTTTGCTTCATACATGAGCTCACTTCCAGCCAATGTTGATGCTTTGTCACTAGCTTTATCCTGGTGTTTTAACTACTTGTATTTCATGGCTGTCCTTATTGCACGTACTTTTGAATGTCCCACTTCTGTTAAGTTTACATTTCTTTTCACACATACAATATGGAGCAATGCTTAAATTCACTTATTAGGGAAGTTTGAATTGCTTATTCTACCTTGATTTGAGGCATGCTTTTATCAGATTATTTCATACTCAAAACTAATACAAATTCTACATCTTTTAGATAAGTTTAGCTAGCATTTATATCCCATATAAATTAAGGACAACAGGCAGTGATTTACATTTTAATAAAACAAATTATTTCTTTTTCTAAGTCCTTTCCCATTGGTTGGCCAGTATGGTTTTATAATTCACAGTGCATGCATGCAATGCTTACTACACAGAAGTGCATGCTAACTCTACCTCCTCTTGGATTATCTCCATATGATATGAATTTCCTGCTACTTTCCTTATTTTTCAAACTATCTTACTCTAGTTTTTTCATTTTCTTTCTGGATTTTTGTTATTATTTACCAATTCTGACTTTGACTCCACCTGACCCTTATAATTTCTTATTTATTCAGAGCATATCTTCCTACCAGTGTTGGTAACTTTTTACATACTGAAGCTGCACTTCAATTTCCTCAGTATTCCAGAGCCAATAAATGTCATGAAAATGCAGCTATTAATACAAAATGAATCTAATTAGAGACTGTAATAGGGAACAAGTTACAGACTATATGGGAATTGATAGCTAATAATATTAAAAATAAAAGTAAAGGGCTAATGTGACCAGCTAGCTGACAATAAAATTCTAGAGAGGCTAATGGAGAGACTTTCTCCATGTCACAAACATCTATGTTATGTTCCAGAGAGTCTGTCCTCTGTGCTCCCCATCTATATAGTAAGTATATATGCAATACAGGCAAAGTGAAGATCCATGCAACAGGAATTCCACGTGGCAGCATCAATAACAAGCAGCTGTCTTTTCTTTGAATCCCATACTCCCAATTTCTGTGTGCATAAGCATCTTGACTTTTGATCAATTGTTTATTTACACAGATTTAATTATCAAGTTATGCAAGGTAGTCTAATTGACTTGAAAGGATTTCTGAATGTCATTAAATGCTTCACTGATCAAAATATCCTTAGCTGGTTTTTATTTTCCCAGTAAATATCAGCCTATGTGATAGACTCTAACAGTGTGAATGTCTGTGTTCTAAAATGTCAACAAATAGACAATAGTCTTAGCAAAGTATTTAAGTCTCCAGAGACCTTTCTTAGGATTGTAAAACTCTAAGGAAACCCTCTCCCACTAATTAGATAAGACAGTAAGATTAAGTTTGGTCTGGATAATTTCCCTATGATGCCAAGCTTTTATTCTAGCTGTAGGAGAAACGCAGAAGAGAAGAAAATCCAGCTAGTGTGTCACCATCACATTCCCCACCCTCCATATTTTAGTGATTTTATTGTTGTTGGAAAGGCATTAGAATTTAATGGAGATCCACGATGATGCTACATCCCACAAATAAGTTAACTGCGAAATTATTCCAAGTATTTTATAAGGTACGTTAGCTCTTTAGTTTATGGCATCTTTCTCTGCAAAATCAAAATAGCAAATTGCAGTGAGCTTTGGTCATCAAATGTAAATTCTATGCATTATTGATGCAATGAGACACTTGCTTTCAACAACTGCTGCTTTGCCTTTCCTTGTGAGAACAAATACCTCCATACTGAGATTCCTAATAGTCATTCTTTAAGTTATAGACTACTGAAAATCCAAAGTGATTGATGTGAAGAGGTAATTTGCTTATCTGGAGTCTTGGTTAAGAGAATACTTGATTCAGATCTCAAAAAATAGAAAAAATTACCTCACTTTATCAATTTCAGATTATTTTATCTATATCATATTGATAAATGAAAAATACTATCCATCATCCATTCTGAATTTAAGTTGGAAAATCTCTCAGAAAACTAGAAAAATAAAGGAAATTCCCCAACCTCTTAAAGCAAATGGTTATCTAGGTAAAACCTATACTTATTACACTTAACAGTGAGAGAATAAGTGTTCTTTCCTTAAGGTCAGGAACCTGCCAAATCATCTCACCACTCTTGTTCAGCATTTTCCTAGTCCTGGTCAGTACAGGAAGACACAATAAAGGTTTGAGTCATGTGCTACCCCCCACTGCTTCATGTCTTGGTCCCTTACAGTAGTGTCATTAGAAGGTTTCATGCCCCTGCAGGGGTAGGGTTGAGTGGGAGGAGCTTAGGTCACTGATAAGATATACCCTCATCAGAAATTTTGAGAGCCCAGTCTCTCTTCTCCTCCCCCCTTTTACCTTTTCTTCTTCTTCTCTTCCTCCTCCTCCCCCTTCTCTCACCTCTGCCTCTACTTTCTCTTTCTGTTCAAAATGTGGCAATTTCCTACCACACAAAACCCTCATCCATGATCTGCTACCATGGGTCGCCTCACTACAGGCCAAACCAGTGGGATCACCCAACGTTGAACTGTGAATTGTGAACTTCCAAAACTGTGAGTTAAATGAGCCCTTTCCTCCATATAGCTACCTTGACTATTTCATTACAGGATATAAAGCTGACTAACACATCATTCATACTGAAAACTAAAAAAGAAAAACTCTTTTTTCATAGGTAATATGATTGTGTGTGAATATAACTTTATAAAACAGTGAGCATTTACTAGAACTAACAAGAACTTATCATAGTTGAAAGATAAGAGGTCAGTATATAAGAACCAGCAGTATTTCTATATGCAACCAAAACTCATTAAATAAATAAAATAGTTCACACAAATATCTTAAAATATTAATATGAAATAGCGATAAATCTGACAAAAATGTGTAAGGTATATAGAGTGAAAAATATACATCATTGAAAGACATTAAAGAAAATGACATTAAATGGAAAGGTGTACAGGTTTTGCAGAGTGGAAAACTCTTGGTTAATCTTCCACATGAATCTGATCCAAACCCTAGATGCCAGGATCCAAACCTGATTAAAGTGAAAGATATAAGATACAGCTAGTTAGGGCACAAAGAGTAGGAAAGCCTGGCAAAAGTGAAAATTGGAACTATATTACACAATATTTTTTTCTAAAACTTACAAAAATGTATTAACTTGAGATTTGAGGTACTTTTAGAGCCCTGAAGCAAGATTTACACTATGAGAATCATATTAGGCCACCGTAATAAAACCACTTAAAACCAAGATAAAATAGTATTAAATTTATCCTTAATAAAAGTCCTTATAAAGAAATAAGACAGAATCCTCTGCCCTTTATCCAGCCTGAGAGTGCCTGAATCCAGCCTCTGCTGGGTGGGTTCTTGGCTATTGCTGCTGCTCTAAGAAGGTGTGGTGTCAGTGTCTTTGAGTCATGCATGACCGCCTTCCACACACTGTCCTTCCCTTCTTAGCTCAGCTCCATGTTACAGTGGACCACAGCTTTCCTTCCATTTTGGATTCCTGCAACAGAATGTGGGATTGAGTGAGGATGTGTTGAGGAACTAGAACAAGCTGGCAAGAGATACGGATATCTGCTGCAGGGTAACAGGCATTGCTGTAAGGGTAGCGTTTTCCCTGTACTCCAGCTCTCCAGTACTCACTCCAGGGGTCCTGTATATTAATTTTAAACTGCTTATTTTGGATTTGAAACAGGCTTCTTGGGCTGCAAACACTCTCCAACTTGCAAGACCAGAATCTTCAAACACTGTCCTTTGTTAAGATGGGCGAAGCAGATAAAGGGTGCCTGACAGGTAGTGGTGGAATTGGGAAACACAGTGTGCTGGTCCAAATTACCTGATTTCTTCCTTCCCAAGTTTCTCTGACAAAAATCACCAGACATGGGTCCAAGTCAGAGGTCTGTTCTCAGGCTGGGAAGAGATAGAGTTAGTTTGAACTATTATCAGAGCAGCTAAAGGGATGGCAGACAGAGGTGCAGAGGGGGGACACATGGATTTTTGCAGAAGTGAGGAGTTGTTCAAGTTTCTTCCAGAGCAACAGGGATGCCATCTTTTTGGTCAGCAGGGATGAATCTGACATTTCTGGCTGGAATCCAAATGGGTCTTGGACAATCCTGTGGGAAGATGCAAGCGAAGCCCCTCCATCGGGTCCTTTCCACTGATTGTCTAGGGGGTCTTTCCATCTGACAAGTTTTTGAGGAACAGTGCTGGGTGTCTGCCAATGTTTGACTATGGCTGGACACTTTGAATCTCCATAAATGTTAAAGAGGTTTAGAGTTACCAATGCCATTGCCAGCTGGATGTTAGGAGGGTATCTCCCCGCCTTTTGTTTTAATAATTGATTTTTTAGGACCTGATGGGTTCATTCTATGATGCCTTGTCCCTGTGGGTTATGAGGGATACCTGTATGATGTGCAATATTCCATAATTGACAAAATGATTTAAAGCAAGAGCTAGCAAATGCTGGCCCATTGTCCATTTTAATCTGTTTGGGGATGCCCATGATAGCAAAGGTAGAAAGTAGGTGGGCAGTGAGATCCTTGGCTTTCTCTCCTGTATGGGGAGTAGCCCAGATGAATCCGGAATAAGTGTTTATGGTGACGAATACATATTTTTGTTTTCCAAAAGAAGCTATGTGTGTAATATCAGTTTGCCAGAGTGCATTGGCTTTCAATCCCCTGGGGTTAATTCCCATAACCTGTAGTGCAGGTGTTTTAACTAGAGTAGAACAAGCCGAACAAGTTCTGAGGATTTGCTGAAGTTGGGCAGAGGGAATTGTAGGAAAGCAGACTTGGAGGCCTTTCAGGTTAACATGGAAGAGGGAGCAGAATTTTTCTGCTTCAGATAGGGATAGGACATAAACATCTGTAGAGAAGACTTGGTCTGCAAGAGAGTTGCCTCTAGAGGGAGGTCCTGGCAGGAGGCTGTGGACACGGTTGTGCTATATAAAGAGGGGGTGACTCCTATTCTGTAAAAGGGATGAAACTGCAATGAGAAGCGAGGAGAGGGGATTTTTGTCTAATCGGACAAAGGATCTGGATAACCAAGGCAGAAGGTTGATCACATAGATACTGACTGAGAAGAGATTAAGAGGCCTGTTGGTTTCTTTGAGAGCTAAATAAACAGCATAGAGTTCTCTGTACTGTGAGGAGTAGTCAGGGAGTGGGTGAAGCAGGATATAATGGGCTTGATGCAAGTTGTCATAAATGATGGCTGTAGCCCCTCGCTTCCCTCCATCTGTGAAAACAGACATGGCCTGCCTTATAAGCATATCTTGGAAAAGATGGGGAGGAAGCCAGTTTAGCAATGGGAGAGTAGAGACCAACCTGTCATTAGGGTAGTGATTTTCTATCTGTCCTGGAAATCCCATGAGGCTTACAGCTATATGAACATGATTTCACATCAGCCACTGGATATCCAGGAGGGAGAAGGCTGTCACTATGACATCAGGCTCCTTCCCCAGTGTCTGCAGGGAACATTCTCTCCCATTTCTTATCACAGCAGCTAAACAATCCATTTCAGTTAACAGTCAGGAAGTTCCCCCTATGGGTGTGTGCAGCCACTCTAGTACTCCCCTGGATTGGTAAAGAGCCCCTACAAGCGTGGGGATAATGTTAAAAATAAGCAACTGCACAGGAAGGGAGGGTGTGAAACGTGCCAAAGCCATGCTCTAGAGAGCTCGGTTGACTTCAGCCAGAGCTTTTGAGGCTTCTTCTATGAGCCCAGAAGCTGGGTCCCTGTCACCTCAAAGAAGGTCAAAGAGAGGCTGTAGCATTGTGGTGGGGATGGACAGCCATGGGCGAAGCCAGTTAAGATTTCCTAGGAAGGACTGAAGGGATGCTAAGGTGAGCTTGGGAGGAAGGGAGAGTACAGGTTTGAGAGGTCTCACTGTAGTGAGAGAAATTTCAGTGCCTAGGAAACGAATTTGGGGAATCATTTGAACCTTAGCATGGGCTATTTTAAATCCAAAAGCTTCTAAGGATGGTACAAGCCTGTCCTTTAAAGTTGTCAGGTCAGTTGATGATTTGTCCCAAACTAAAATGTCCATATAATGGAAGATTTGCATACCTTGTTCCATATGAGGTTAAGAGCCGCTGCTACTGTTTCTTGGCAGAGCGTTGGGCTGTTGGCCATGCCTCATGGCAGGACAGTCCACTAGTAATGAGTTGCTGGACCTGAGTTGTTAATTGCAGGAACTGAGAAAGCAAACTGCTTGCAATCCTCAGCATGGAGGGGGATGGAAAAAAAAGTCTTTTAGATCTAGGGCTAGCAGAGGGGTGTTAGCTGGAATAGCAGAGGCAAGGGGGAGACCCCTCTGTGGTCTCCCATATATTCATAGTACTGTTAATGGCTCACAGGTCTTATGGACACCAACCTCCTGTTGCCTTTTTTATGACAAACACAGGGTGTTCCAGGGACTGCGAGTTGGACGGATGCGTCCCAGTGAAAATTGTTCCTTGACTAAGTCTTGGAGAGCTTGTAATTTCTCCCCTGGTAAGGGCCACTTCTCAATCCAGACTGGATCATCTGACTTCCAGTCCAGATGAGGGGGAGCATATTCTGTAGTGACACTCAGGATTGAGGGTGCTTCTTGCTGAGATGATGGAGGTGTTTTTCCCCCAGTTAAATGGTCTGTCTGGGCATGGCTGTTCTCATCTGGAGTGGCAATAACTACATCCAAGGCCTCTAAAATATCTTGCGCTAGCATATTGATATTAGTGGGTGCTATTAATGGGCAAATTTGACCCATGTTTCCATCAGGGTCTTCCCAGGTGTAAACATTTTTAGTTATGTAAGACTGTGAGGGCCTTCGTATTCCTAGAAATTTAGGTCCTGGAAGCAAGGGCCAGTCAGGGGTTATTTCTTGCTGTTTTATAATGGTTCTATCTGCCCCTGTATCTATCAAACATTTAAAAGACCTCCCCCCAATTTTAATTGTCAGTGTAGGATGTGAGTCGTCTGAAATAGGCAATGCCCAGAGGGCATGCACTGACTCTTTTCCCCCCCTTTTTTCCCTGGGCTAGGGGCTGCCGGTCTAGGAGTTTAAAGCTGGCAAATTTTTTCCCCATCTTTATCATAGTTTGAGCAGCAATCTTTCCTCCAATGATATCCTTTTTTACACTGGGGGCAGAGAACGCATGGTGGGCATTCAGAAGGCCTTCCAGGAGAGACTGGGGCTTTCAGTCACTGTCTTTTCCAATGACCTCTGTCTCCACAGTTAAAACATTTCTCATTTGTGGTGACAGCAGCTGCAAAGGCTTGAGCTAGGTAATTAGCATTGTGGGAGGCTGTGCCCACATCCTGAGTTGCCACTATCCATCTGTCATAATGGTCATCTTTTAAGCCCTGGCACGCTTGTCTGCACTCAGAATTCATACCCTCCCAAACAATATTTTTGAGGAGCATCTCTCTGGCTGTAAAATTGGGGATCTTCCTCTCTAGGCTGCTTTTAGTTCTTAAGAAAAAGTCAGATAGGGGTTCCTCAGGATTTTGCCTAGGAAATAATAATGAACTGGCCTGGGATTCAGTGGGTGGTGTAATTCTATCCCAGACCTGTAGGGCACAAAGGCAGACCTGGTCAAAGTACCCTGTGGCATCCCTGTGCTAAAATCTCCTTCTCCAAAAGAGCTATTCGTAACCCCAGTCTATGTTAGGTTGCCCTTGATTTCTCCGAACCTGTTGGAGACACTCGTCTCTGTATAGTGCTTCCCATTGTAATAGCTGACCTGGGAGTGCAGATCTACAGATATCTCTCCAGTCCTGTGGAGTGTTAAGAGAAGTGCAAAAGCTCTGCAGAATGGATTTTGTCCATGGTGCCTAAACACCATCCTCTCTGACTGCTTGCCTGAGTTCTTTCAACTCACTTGCCTGGTACGGGTACCAGTTTAGAGGGTGAGCACGAGTCGGAGCTAAATTAACAGGGAATGCCTGTAATTGAAGATCTGGGTTATCCCGAATCTGGCACAGTTTTTCTGTAGCAGAGTGGGAAGAGGCTGAAGGTGTTTCTGGCCTCTTGACAGGGAGTGGCTGATAACTAGGGGAAAGGTTAAGGTTAGCAGCTTGGATGTTTTTATTATCCTGTTCTATTCTTACTGGGTCTGAAGCTTGGGGGCTTTCAGAGGGAATTTTATTGGGGTTCTCAAGGGTAGTTTTAGCAGGTTCTTGGGAGGAGGGGATCTGCGATTTGATTTTGTTGTTTTCCTTTCCTGGCATGGTTTGGTGAGAAGGTCCTAAGTATTGACTCACCACAGCTAGTAGAGGCAAGAACGTGAGAGATGCTGGGGCATTTTCTCACTGCCTAGCATCCTGTGCCACATGCGTCCAGGATTCTGAACTCCATAAGTCTGCAGGGGACATCCACGGGGCAATATTAAGAGTCTCACTCATTTTGAGTTTTCTAAGGGTTCTCCACACTACTTTCCATAGTGGTTGTACAAGTTTACATTCCCACCAGCAAAGGATGAGTGTTCTCCTTTCCCCACAACCTCTCCAGCACTTGATATCATTTGTTTTCTTGATCGGAGTGAGATGATATCTTAAAGTGGTCTTAATTTGCATTTCCCTAATTATTAGTGATGTTGAACAGTTGTTTTTGTTGTTGGTTTTTTTTTTTTTTTTTTTTTTTTTGGTCTTTTCGAGACAGGGTTCTCCCTGCAGGACCCAGCTGTCCTGGAACTCACTCTGGAGACCAGGCTGGCCTTGAACTCACAAAGATCCGCCTGCCTCTGCCTCCCAAGTGCTAGGATTAAAGGCGTGCACCACCACGCCCAGCTGTTGAACAGTTTTTAAGATGTTTCTCAGCCCTCTCTAATTCCTCCTCTGTGAAGTCTCTATTCAATTCTTTGCTCCATCTTTTGAGTGATTCATTTGTTTTCTTTCTTCTTTGTTTTTTGAGTAGCTTGTATACTCTGGAAATTAATGCTTTGTCAGATGTATCTGCAGTGAAGGTTTCCTCCCATTGGAAATTTCCACTGGTGGAAATTTTAACTCCTTGACTCTTGAGGAGTGTTTTTATTTTCTTAGCCTGTGGATCTTTTTGGCATGTCTGTTACCCATGATAAAGAGAAATAGGAAGCGCTAGTGGTTAGGGAAAGAGATAGTTTAAAAAGACTAATCTCATGGAAGAGAGAATTCCCCAGAGATGTGCCAAAGCTGGCCATATAGAGGACAGAGACTTAAAGCAGATTCAAAGATTAATCTCTGGTGGGAAAAGATTTAAATTCCATGGAGATATACCATAGCTGGTCGTGACTACCCTGGTTGGGGGGGTATCTCCTTGTCTCTATGGTAAAACCCTCCGAGGTTTCCCTCTTAACTCAGGTGTTTCAAGTTGACATATTCCACACATACAGTGTGTTGAAGACAAAGTCTAATAAAAAAGATAAGATTTGTGGCAAAAAAAAGAGAAAGAAGAATAAAATTTAATCTGACAGCAAATAGATGCCACCCTAGAACTCTTTCTCAGTGAGAATATTCTCATAAGAATATCACACACTTGTAAGCCACACACAAACACATAAACCACAAACAAACCACACACACATACCACACATACATATATAAATCACATATATATAAACTATATACATAAACATAAACCACACACACATAAACCACACAACAAACACATATAAAAATAAATGATAAAAGAAAAAATAGAAATTTAAAAATAGACCTTTTCTAACAAACAAATGCTGAGATAATTTGCACCAAGCCAACTGCAGGAAATAAATGTTGTTCAGTCAGTCGGGAAATGATCCCAGGCTAAAACACGGGAGTACAGGAGTGGAGAATGTGGGAAATGTAGGTATTCTGGTAAATGCAAAGGAATCCTGACAGCTTAGAGAACGGCAATAACATTTTCTAAGATTTAAAATGCAAAGCCGGTTCAGTGGTTAAGAGCAATTACTGCTTTGCAAAGGACCTAAGTTCATTTCCTTGCACCCACCTTGAACAGCTCACAACCTCCTGTAACTCCAGCTATAGGGAACCTGACATCCTCTTCTGGGCTCCTTGGACATCTGCACACATCCACAGGACATCTGCATGCACACCCCACACATCAACACAAATAAAAATCCATAAATCTTTATCGTAATTTTCATCTATATATTACATCATACACTGCTGTTTTTCATTCTCTACCCATAATGACTTCCATTACTTATAGTTTACATGCTTACTATAAAAATGAACAAAGAAAAAGTATTTTAAATATATCTAGAATTAGAATGCATGACAATTAAAAGGCAGAATATAAGTGGTAGAATATAAGTGAAGTTTTAAAAAAAATATTCTAGCACTATTAATTTGCACTAAAATTGTATTAAGGCAAATTTTTAGCTTATAATTTTTTTTCATTTGTATATTTATATTCTCCAAGCCTGGCTTTGATACAATCTATTTCTTTCTTTTCTCATTTTTTAATTGAAGTTTTGTGTATTTTATACATTTCTTAATCAAATTAAGACGTACTTCCCCTTCATTGCCCCCTCCCCATCAGAGCTCATGCATTCTGCCCCCCCCCCCCCCCCCCCCCCCCCCCCCCCCCCCCCCCCCCCCCCCCCCCCCCCCCCCCCCCCCCCCCCCCCCCCCCCCCCCCCCCCCCCCCCCCCCCCCCCCCCCCCCCTTACATGTCTTTTCTTTTTTTTTTGGAATTCACATTTTCCCCTTTAATTATATACTCTAAAGTATGCATACATACCCTGCCCCCATATACCACAATCAAAAAGTCTGAAATAAGTGTAAGTGGTTAGGTTTAATTCTAGATCCCATCAAGATATTCACATTATAGTGGTACAGTTGCTTCACGTAATTATTATTAATACATATTTAAATACATATTTATATATATGTAAATATTATATATATATATATATATTATATATATATATATATATATAGCTCAGTTTGCCTTACTACTAGGTATTTGGTGCTAGGACCACAGAGAAGGGATCCATTTGTCATTGTTTTTCTGGGGGGACTGTGTTACTTCACTTAGCATAATGGCTTCTAGTTCCATCCATTTACCTGCAAAGTTCACGATGTCATCTTTCTTTAAGGCTGCATAGAACTCCATTGTGTAGATGTACAATATTTTCTCTATCCACTCATTGGTTGAGGATCATTTGGGTTGGTTCCAGCTCTTTGCTATTGTGAAGAGAGCTGCAAACAACATAGATGTGCATGTATCCTTTCAGTAGGATGAGTCTTGTGAGTGTATACTAAGGAGTGGTATGACTGGGTCACATGGCAGACTCATTTTGTTCTCCACTCTGCTTTCCATATTGGTTGTATGAGTTTACATTCCCACTAGCAGTGGATGAATGTTCCCCTCTCCCCACATCCTCTCCAGCATTTGGTGTCTTGTTTTCATGATCTTAGCCAGTCTTATCAGAGTGAGATGGTATCTCAAAGTGATATTAATTGCATTTCCTTAATTATTAATGATGGTGAACAGTTTTTAAGATGTTTCTCAGCCATCTTTACTTCCTCACTGGTGAAGTCTCTGTTCAGCTCTTTACTCCATCTCCTGAGTGAGTCATTTGTTTTCTTTCATCTTTGTGTGTGTGTGTGAGTGCACGCATGCATGCATGCATGCATGCATGCATGCGTGCGCGTGTGTGTGTGTGTATGTATGTGTAGTTTATATATTCTGGATGTTAATGCTCTGTCATATGTATCACTGGTGAAGGTTTCCTCCCACTCTGTGGGTTTTCTCTTCAATTCATGGATTGTTTCTTTCACTGTACAGAAGCTTTGGAGTTTAATGAGATCCTACTTGTCAATTGTTGACCTTATTTCCTGCGCAGCTGTTGTTTGATTTAGAGAAAATCTTTTCCTATGACTATGTTTTGTAGGTTGCTACCAAACTTTTCTATTATCACCTTCAGAGTTTCTGGTTTCACACTGAGGTCTTTGATCCATTTGGAGTTGATTTTTGTACAGGGTGAGAGGTAAGGGTTTAATTTTATTCTTCTACCAATGGTGATCGAGTTTTGCCACCACCATTTGCTGAAGATGCTGTCTTTCCTCCATTGAGTCTTCTTGGCCCCTTTGTCAAATATGAGGTGGCTGAAATTGTATGTGCTCAAGTTTGGATCTTCAATTTTGTTCCATTGGTCTATGGGTGTTTTTTGTTTGTTTGTTTGTTTGTTTGTTTGTTTTTTGCCAGTACCAGGCTGTTTTTATGACTATAGCCCTGTAATATAATTTGAAGTCTGGCATAGTGATCCTCCCTGTATTGCACTTTTCACTCAGGGTCGCTTTGACTATTCAGGGTCTTTTGTTTTCCCATTTGAATTTAAGGGATTTTTTCCAAGTCTGTGAAGAAATTCTTGGGAATTTTTTTTTTTTTGGTCTTTTTGAGACAGGGTCTCCCTGTAGCTCTGGCTGTCCTGGAATTCACTCTATAGACCAGACTGGCCTCAAACTCACAGAGATCCTCGTGCCTCTGCCTCCCAAGTGCTAGGATTAAAGGCGTGCACCACCACACCCAGCATTTATTTATTTCTATAAGTGTTTCAATGTACCATCTGCAAGCAAGTTTGTGCACCCGTGTCGTGCAATGCCACAGAGGTCAGAAGAGGGTGTCGGATTCCCCTGGAACTGGAGTTCTCCTGGAATTGGAGTTTGAGACGGTTCTCGGCCACCATGTGGGTGATGGGGATCGAACCCGGGTCCTCTGTAAGAGCAGTCGGCGCTCTTAACTACTAGGCCATCTCTCCAGCCCAATTCTTGGAAATTTTATTTGGGATTACATTGAATCGGTATATTAATTTGGGTAGAATGTACATTTTTACTATATTAATTCTTTCAGTCCATGAGCATGGTAGTTCTTTCCATCTTCTGATGTCTTCTTCAAGCTCCTTTTTCAGGTGTTTAAAATTTTTGTTGTAGAGACCTTTGATGTCTTTGGTTACGTTTGTTCCTAGGGATTTTATTGTTTTTGAGGCTATTGCTAGTGGAAAGGTCTTCTTATATTCCTTCTCCAGTTGCTTGTTTTTCCTGTAAATAAAGGCTACTGATTTTTTCTAGCTTAATTTTGTATCCAGCCACTTTACTGGAACTCTTAATCATTTCTAGGAGTTTTCTGGTAGAGTTTTTAGCATCCCTTAGGTAAACTATCATATAATCTGCAAAGAAGGATAGTTTTACTTCCTCTTTTCCAATCAGTGTTCCTTTAATTTCCCTTTCTTGCCTTATTTCCCTAGCAAGCATTTCAAGCACTATATTGAAGAGGAGTGGTGATAGGGGACAGCCATGCTATGTTCCTGCCTTTAAGGGGAATGCTTCTAACATCTCTGCATTGAGGATGATATTGGCTGTGAGTTTCCTGTATATGGCTTTGATTACATTGAGGAATGATCCCTCCAGTCCAATTCCCTCTAAGACTTTAAGCATGAAGGGATGCTGGATTTTGTTGAAGGCTTTTTCTGTGTCAATTGAGGTGATCATGTGGTTTTTGTCTTTCAGTCATTTATGCGCTTTATGATATTTATTGATTTACATATGTTGAAACATCCTTGCATCTCTGGTATGAGTCCAACTTGGTCATGATGGATGATCTTTCTGATGTGGGTCTGTATGTGATTTGCAAGTATTTTGTTGAGAATTTTTTATCTTTTTTTCTTCTTTATTTTTTTCATTTTTTGACAATAAGTAACAATTTATGAGTACAAGCATGCTTCATGTAAAACCAATTTGCAAGCAGTTGCACCCAAACCCACACAGCCCAAGGGTCCCACCATCCAGCTGGGGGGGGGGCTTGTATATACAATCAAGTTGATCAAATAAGTGTCCAGTCTATATTGCTGTAGTTTCACCATTCACCCCAATCACAGCCCTTACATTCTACCATGCCCCCTCTTCCACAGATTGTTCCCTAGGCTTAGAAAAGGGGCATAGGTGGATGAGAGGCAAAACAGTCTACTTTCTCTGGAGCTGTTGTTTTGGACACTCGTCATTTCTGGCTGTTTCCTTTCATGGGCTGACACTTTGTCCAGAGATAACCTTTCAGTCCCACTAATGAAGCACAAGCAATTAGATATATAGGTATTTAAACAGTACTAATTGTTATGGTAGATTACTTTGGTAGAGACACAGATGTTTGGATGGTATGTTAATCCATGATTGGATGGTATGTTAATCCATGAATTATGCTTTTGTCTGTAAAATATGACAGGGTCTTACTGTGGCTTATATCATCTCCTAACCACTAGAGGATGTAAGCTTGTGGCATCAGCCATGGGTTATTCCTCCAAGGAGAGAGCTAATAGCCAATTAGATTTGGGATGTACAGGCATATGGCTGCCACTGCTGCACAGTATTTCCAGGCAGGTGAGGTGTAGCTGGTGCTGACGGAGGAGTCTTGCTTGACTCAAGGAGACCTATATTTGCTTTATTGGTTTAGTGGCCTTTGGTAACACTCTCTCATATTCCAGAGGCCAACTGTACACTTGCAAGTGCAGTCTCAATACATCTTTCCCATGCTTACATCAGGTCTTCAACAGCAGGGCTTTATTGCCTCTCTTCTTGCAGGTATCCCAGTTTAGAGGTAAGAAGCCTTTACCTTTTGTGGGGGCTTGGATCCCCCAGCCAACATCTCCTTGGTAGAATAATCCATTGCTGATATCAGACCTCTCCTGTATTAATATATTTTGCTTAAATGCACAGCTTAAGGAGACTTTAGTATTATATTTGGTTATGAATAGGGAATAATCCTTTTCACAGTTCCTATGTCTGTTAGCCAATTAAAGAAGGCAGTTTTACTGGTTTTATAAGAGATTACCTCTATAACAGTTGGCTCCAATTTACAGTTAGAGAACGACCTCATCATCATCATATTCCTCCTTGTTCTATGAAGGGGAGGTAAGAAAGTCTCTCATATTAAAACTTTGCGGCACCTAAAAGGTAAGTTTCATTAGAACTCATTATAAACAGTTGTTACAAGTAGGATCCACAGAGGGGTTTGAAGCCTGTAGCAGTCTGAGGCTTTTCTTCCTTTCAATTGTTCATATGGGCCAACCTTTCTGCTGGCACTTCCTGGTACATCCTATACAATGCAAAGATGTATCTTTTCTTTCTCAGCTGTTAACTTGGTGACATTTTGACCTGTGGGAACATACAAGAGAATTTTTGCATCTATGTTCATTAATGAGATGGGTCTATAAAACTTTTTTGGTTGTATCTTTCCCTGGTTTTGGTACTAGAGTGATGCTGGCTTCATAGAATGAATTGAGGAGATTTCCCTCTGTTTTTATCCTTTTGAACAGTTTTATTAATAATGGTTGTAAGTCCTCTTTAAATGTTCTGTAGAATTCTGCCTTGAAGCCATCTAGGCCTGGGCTTTTCTTAGTTGGGAGGTTTACTATTGCATTTTCAATATCCTCATTTATTATGTATCTGTTTAAGCTGTCAACCTCTTCTTGGTTAAGCTTTGGAAAATTATAGGATTTCAAATATTCATCCATTTCTCTTAGGTTTTCAAATTTAGTAGAGTATAGATTGTTGAAGTATTCTTCTATGATTGTCTGGATCTTTTCTCTGTCTGTTGTGATATTTCCCTTTTCATTATGAATACTATTGATTTGGAGTTACCCTTTCTTCCTTTTGGTTAACTGGGATAGAGGTCTACCTATCTTGTTTATCCTTTCAAAGAACCAAATTTTGGATTCACTGATTCTTTGTTTTGTTTTCTTTGTTTCTATTTCATTGATTTCTGTTCTGATTTTTGTGATTTCTTCCTGTCTATTGGGTTTAGGGTTCATTTGTTGTTGCTCAAGTGTTTTTAGCTGCAGTGTTAGTTAATTTAATTGTCCTCTTTCTGCTTTTTTTAATGTAGGCACTGAGGTCTATAAACTTCTTTCTTAGGACTGGTTTTAAAATATCTCATGGGTTTTGCTCTCTTGTACTTTTTTTCATTTAATTCCAGGAATATTCTTATTTATTTCTTTATTTCTTCCTTGACCCATTCATTTATTCAGGAGTGTGCTGTTTAGTCTCCATGTGTTCTCATAGATAATAGGGCTCATCCTGGTGTTGATATTGAGCTTTATTGCACTGTGATAGAATGCATGGAACAAGTTCAATCCTTTTGTATTTGTAGAGGTTTTTTTTCCTATGTCTCAGGATGTGGTCGATTTTGGAGAATGTGCCATGGGGTGTTTGGGTGGAATATTCGATAAATGTCTGTGAAGTCCATTTGTTGTATTGTATTGTTCAGTTCAGATGCCTCTGTTAAATCTTTGTCTAGTTGATCTCTCTAATGGCCTCAATGGGGTATTGATATCCCCCCATTATTAGTGTGCTGGGATTAATCTGTACCTTGAGGTCCTATAGAATTGTGTTTATAAAGGTTGGTGTACCAGTGTTTGGTGCATAAATATTTATTATTGTGAAATCTCCATGGTTAATTGCTCCTTTGATAACGATGTAGAGGCCCTCTTTGTCTCTTCTGATTAGGTTTACTTTGAAGTCTATTTTGTCTGATATTAGGATAGCAACTCCTGCTTCCTTTTTGGTGCCATTTGCTTGGAATATTTTTTCCATCCTTTCACTTTAAGTTGGTGCCTATCCTTGAGGGTAAGATGGGTTTCTTATAGACAGCGTATAGATGGGTTCTGTTTTCTAATCCATTCTCCCAGTCTATATCTTTTGATTGGGGATTTCAGACCATTAACATTTAAAGTTATTATTGAGAGATATGTGATGCTTCCTTTTACCTTATTTTCTGTTTGCATTCTTGGTCTAGGTTTGTATTTCTGCAGTTATACTTTTATTCATTACTCTCTCTGTGTGTTTGAAGATAATTGTTCCTTTCCTCTGACTGTTGAATTGCTTTGAGTATTTTCTGAAGGGTTGGTTTCCTGGACATGAATTCTTTCATCTTGTTTATGTCATGAAAGATTTTTTTTCTTTCTCCTTCAACTATAATTGACATTTTTGCTGGGTATGGAGATCTGGGTTGGCATCTATAGTTGCTGGGAATACTTTGGTCCAAGTTCTTCTGGCTTTCATCATTTGTACTGAAAAGTCAGCTGTAATTCTGATGGGTTTTCCTTTCTACATAGCTTGTTGTCTTCTTGTCTGTCTTGTGGCATTCAGTAATTTGTGTTTGTTTTGGGTGTCTAGTGCTTTAACTATGATATGTTGTGGGGTATTCCTTTTTGGATCTTATCTATTTGGTGTTCTATGTGCTTCTCATATTTGTATAGGTTTGTCACTTTTTCAGTTTGGGGAAATTTTCTTCTATTATTCTGTTGAAGATCCCATCAATACCTTCATCCTGGGATTCTTCTCTTTCCTCTATCCCTATGTGGTGGAGGTTTGATCTTTTCCTTTTTTGTTGTTAATTTTTGCCTAATTTGATAAGCAATATAGAAAAGAATCAAAGACAGGAAAAATCACAGTTTTTCATTTGGGGAGTTGAATTAAAGAAATATATGTCATATCAAAATACCACTTTGAATTTTCATTTTCCAAATGTTGGGAATGCAAAGCAGGACCCTGTGCTTTCAAGGCAAACACTCTGTCCCTGACCTATATTCTCAGCCCATAACACTTTCTTAAAATGAACCAAATTTTCTTCAGGTCAAGAAATCAGTTCATTCCTCCACTCAATGACTTTTCATAGTGTCCCATATTTCCTGATTGTTCCATTCTTGTGATTCTTTGGATTTTTTTCATACTCTTTGTTTGAGCATTGCACTTCTTCCACCTTGTCTTCCAGTGTTGATATTCTACTTTCTGCTTCATCCAGTCTGTTTCTGAGGCTTTCTCCCATCTTTTCCTGTTGATTGCATGAGTTTACAATTTCCTTTTTCATTTCATCCTGTGATTTCTTTAGTACTTCCAGTTCCCTTTGGAGTTTGTCATTCTCTCCTTCTAGTTCCTTGATTTGATGGTCAGTTTCCTGTTTCATTTCAGCATGGGATCTTTTCAGTGTTTCTGCTTCATTCCTGAGCTGATCCTTCTCTCCCTTGATTTCTTAATGTCTATTATTGTTCTTTTAATATCTGTGTCCCGGGTTATCTCCAGGGAAAACTCATTGTTGGAGTCTTCTATAGGACTGCTAGATTTTGATGAGGATTTATTATTTGCTTTTCCCATGTTGTTGATTTTCCTTTGTGCTCTTTGAATGTGGATTTAATTTGTTGTTTATAGTGTGATGTGAAATTTAGGTGCTTCTTCCTTTCGTCGAAGGCCTGTTCCTCTAGGTTGGAAGGTTTGCTCTCTTCTGTTACTTAGTACTCTGAGTCATCTTCTCTGTTCCCACCAGGACGGCTGCAAGGGGAGTGGGCAGCACTGGTTTTTGCCTGCCCAATCCTGTCACCCCAAGGTGACTGTAGGGCCTTACTCAATCGTCTAGAAGTTGGAGCAGCTCCAGAGACCCTGCACCTGAACTGATGGGGCATGGATGGTCTTGGAACCTTAGGCTGGAAGCAACAGGGCTCTGATGGTCCTGGAACCTTGTGCAGGAAACGCCAGGGCTGGGAAGGTTCCTGGAACCACCTGCTTGGAATCCTACCATGTCACTCTCCCTGTGTTGGAAGTGAAGGTGCTAGGATGGTCCTGGAACCCTGCACCAGAAGTGATTGGGCTCTGATGGTCTTGGAAGCCTGGGCTGGAAACAATGGAGCTGGGATGGTCCTGTAACCTGCCTACCAAGAAGCCCAGCCTGTCACTCACCCTGCACTGGAAGTAATTGGGCTGAGATTGTCCTGGGACCCTGGGCTGGAAGCTACAGTGGTCTGATGCTCTGGGAACCCTGCAACAGAAGCACTTGAGCTGGGAAGGTCCTGAAACCAGCCTGCCAAGAAGCCATAGGTTATAATTTCTAATAATTACGACAAGGATAGTAAAATAATTAATGAAGCAGATATAGCGAACATATATGAATCCAAAAGAAAATAATAGGAGAAAAAGCAGCAAAATAAGCAAGGCATAGTAAACAGAAAACTGTAATATTACAGACATTAAAAACATGCATGTCAGTGCTTACATTAGATGCAGTGAGACGGGTATTCCTATTATTAAAACACAGTCCTTGACAATTCTAAAGATTCGACACACAGTCTGAGGATTCTTGATAATAACATTGTAAGTCAAGTGTAATAGCTGAAACCTGCAATCCCAGCACTTGGGAGGCCTAACAAGAGGATTGTCATGAGTTAGCAGCCAGTCTGATCTGGATAATGAATTGCAGACCAGCCTGGGATAAAAAATAAAACCATGCTTCAAAAAAAGAACTGCTTAACTTATGTTTAAGATGTATGGCAAGAAGAATTGTGTAGTCTTGCCAATGAAAAGGCTGAATATGTGACATAATGAACATGTTAAACTACTTCACTAAAGTAGTGCAATCTACCATCTATGTGTAGGCCATAGGCATCTGTTGTTCACTTTAGACATTCACAGTAACATGCACCACTCAAAATAGTATTTGTCGGATTGGATTTAGCAGAAAACCCAACTGTACACTGGTAAGAAGAAATATACCATAAAACATGTATTTTCTCTCTCTCTCTCTCTCTCTCTCTCTCTCTCTCTCTCTCTCTCTCTCTCTGTGTGTGTGTGTGCTAAATGTAAAAGGTTGTAATATGTGCATGCAGAGGCCAGAGGAGAAGTGTAGGTATTGTATTGTTTCTCAGGAGCCTTCCACATTGTCTTTGAAACAAGGTTTCTCATTGGCCTGGAGCCTGACAAGTAGACTAGATCAGAGAATCAGTGGGCTCAGGGATCTGTCTGTCTCTGCCTTGGCAATACTAGGATTCTAAGTATGTGCAATCCTGCCAGGATTTTGTGTTGTTGTTGTTGTTGTTGTTGTTATTGTTGTTGTTTTAAGACAGGGTCTCCCTTGAAACCTTAGCAGGCCTGCAACTCACTATGGATACCAGGCTACCTTAAACCACACAAATATCTGATTGTCTCTGCCTCCTGAGTGCTGGGATTAAAAGTATGCACCACCATGCTTGGTGATGCCCATATTTTTATATGGGTTCTGGGGATCAACTCAGGTCTTTGTGCTTACACGGAAAGCATATTACCAACTGAGCTGTCTCCCCAGCTTCAGAACACTATTTCAGGAGAGTAAAAAAATCAAAAAGATGAAATAAGAAAGTAGGAATTTAGTCTATATTTTCAAGTAACTAAATTCTGCCCATGACTACATAGGCTTGGAAAAGAATCCTACCCCAAGCTTCAGTACAAGTGATGTCTTCATTTCAGTCTCATGAGAGTCACACTAGGCCTGGACTCTGCCTCTACACAGCTCTGTCCTAACACATCAATGTCCTTGTGTGCATTTGTGACACAGAAATACACCACAAAAATGCTTATCCATAAATTAATTAGTTCTGGTATGCTCCTAATCTGAAATTTTGAACAGCACTGAGATCCAATGAAATGATTCATGTGAGCATAAAGCAGAGCCAAAGAGAGTATAGACAGATGCAGTGCTGTAGACCAAGCAAGGGAAAATCAAGCTGATGCTGACTTCAGATCCTGGTCTCTACAGGGTAACTTTCATAATGCCAGAAGGTACTTGTCATGCTATCTGAAGAAAATATTAAACATTAATCTTACTCAATTATGAATCTTGCCTGGCTGGCAAAATATGACTTCTGGTGCGATAATGACAGGAATAGGAATATTATGGGAGTAACCAATCACTTTCTAATTGGATTTAATTTCTACTTCCCAAGATGGAACCCATACCTAACATTGATATCAAGTCTAGAAACATGTGGTTATATAGGCCACAGACCATAAGGGGATTCTAATACTATTATTCTGCTAAATAGTAATAGTATTAAAGTAACCCTTAATGACTTACTGTTACAGCCATAGATTAATGCATCTTCATCTCTCACTAGAAAAGTTTCCTAATGCAGGAGATGGTGATTAACATAGAAACCCACAACTGGCCAGTGTGTAGAAATCAGGAGGCTGCAGAGTGCTTATCCCTAAATTGGACACTTATATCAAACATCTATCTCCCAAGGCTCAGGGATCATTGTGGAAAACACGGTGGAAAGATCATAAGAGCCATGGGTTGTATACAGCCACAAGGAAACAGAGCTTTCCAGACAGCTGGGCATTTATTCATATGAACTCACAGCAGTGGTGACAGTATGCACAAGTCCCATGTAAATGCAAGCCAGACAAAGTACCAGCATAGATGTGGGGAATAAGAAACCCCAACCTACCTGAGGAACTATTGGGAATCAATGGCTGCTGGCCAGTCTCTTTTAAGGGTGTGACTCTCATTAAGTTAGCCAGGCTCCAGTAGATAGATCCATATCGAAGGATATTTTGGGGCACAAATTTGACTCAGGCCATAATCTATGCATATAATAGAGCACATGAAATTGGGCAGGGATGAGAGGAGAGTTGCAGATAAGGACAGGTTTCTAACTACAATCAAAATACATTAAATGTCATTGGCAAAAATAAATTGAAAAAGAAAAAAATAAAAGCAAAAATGATCCATATTTTGAAAACTAAAAGTTTCAAGATTCTCAAACAGAACATGATTATCCAAGAAATCAAATTGGCTGATTTCTTGTAGTTGATGTTGAACCTGGACCTAAACTTGATTTTAGTGTAATTTTCAATGATGTTGCATAGTCTGAAGACAGCATGCGATTTTGATTAGTTGTCTATCTTCAAAAATATCCTTCTAATCAATACCTTTCAATTCTGTAATAAAGCAAAAAGGTAATTTTGTATTTCAAATTGTCTCTAAACCAATCTTTTTCAGGTTTTGTCATCTTTGTTTTCATGAAAGGAAATCAATGCCCTGGATTTATTGTCCGAACTCAGGTTTAGGAATACTGTTATTCAGCTACCTGTTGCTATGACTAAATATCAGAAACTGGATATTTTAAAAAGAAAAGTACTTTATTTAGCTCACAATATTGAAGGCTGATAGTCTGAGGTGGAGAGGTTGCAGCTATCTGGCCTAGTGGTGGTGGACAGAATCATATCAAGGGAGATGTGGGCAGGGAAGGTACATGGTGATGGAGGAAGCAACGGGGGTGCAAGGGCCAGGCTTGCTGTTCTCATAACAACCCGTTGCTTCTTTTGGAACTAACTGGAGCCCCGCGATAACAGAGGATTGTGTTGTACTCTTCCTTCCTAGGACACATACTTCAGAGTGAGGCTCCTAATGGCAGAAGCATCTTCCACATGGTGCTACCTCTTAAAGCTTCTGCCATCTTTTTTTCTTCTGGTCTTTTCGAGACAGGGTCTCCCTGTAGCCCCAGCTATCCTGGAACTCACATTGTAGACCAGGCTGGCCTTGAACTCACAAAGATCTGCCTGCCTCTGCCTCCCAAATGCTAGGATTAAAGGCGTGCGCCACCACTCCGGGCTCAGCTTCCGCCATCTTAACAGAACCCCTTCCCGACCTCTCTCACTTTCAGTCAGTCACAGGGAACAGTAGGAGCCTGAGTTCACCCTCTTCACCCTCTCTTCTCTCCTCTCTTGTAATAATAACCAAGGACGTGGTTGCTTCATAAGAGATGTCCATCCAGTACCTACCACCATTAGACATGGAGAGCAAAACATTTTCTCGTTGTCTTCCTTTTCAAAAGCTTCTCAGCTGATATGAAAAAGCTGGTTACAAAAAGTGCGTGGCAGAGCATGCCTTTAATCCTAGCACTTGGGAGGCAGAGGTAGATGGGTCACTGTGAGTTCAAGGCCAGCCTGGTCTACAGAGCGAGTTCCAGGCCAGCTGGGGCTACAAGGAGACCCTGTCTCAAAAAGACGGAAAAAAAAAAAAAAAGGCATGCTCTATCAAAGTAGCTTCTACCAGAAACTCCAGCTAGCAATCAAAGTAACAGTCTTTGTTTTCTTTATTCACTTTTTGTGTATGTATTTCCCCACAGAACTTTTCCATTGTGTATAAGATCTGAAGAAAGAACTGTGGTACTTCTGCATGCCTGGTTACAACACCATCTCAATATCATAAAGCACTTTCTCTCCTATTGTCTAATAGTTACAGAAGAAGCTGACTTAAAATCCTTAGATATCTATATTTCTAGACTTGAAGTAAAAAGAATTTATGCTGAGCTTGATTGTACACAGAGTTGGGTTGACATTTTTGAGAATTCATCTCTGGAATGAGAGCATCATATTCATATCACGCTTTTTCAGAAGAGGGTTCATGCATCCACACAACTCTAATGCAACACGGGAACCTTTGAATGTGTTTGTAGAAAATAACTTTGACACAAAAACCTGGTTCTTACAGCTAGAAAATTCATGTTCATACTGAGAAATTACAGAAAGATACAAGAACAGGCAGATGGAAAATGCAAGAAATGCCTTATAGATAGACAGAATGTTTAAGAAACATAAGCCATTTTGAAATATAAATAAGTGTCCATCACTTTAGATCTAATTTCAATCTCTGGTCAATTATGACACCTCCACACATCTCCAAGTCGGCTTCACTTTGTGATGCTTCATATCCTATGCACCATCCCAAAGGGAATCCTGAATTATTAAATTCAAGTTGAGTTACATTTTTTTTAAAGATTCAGACAATCTTTTTTTTATTAATTTTATTTATTTCTGTATGTGTATGAATGTACTGTCTGCATGCAAGTCTGTGCACCCGTGTCGTGCAATGCCGCGGAGGTCAGAAGAGGGCGTCGAATTCCCCTGGAACTGGAGTTCTCCTGGAATTGGAGTTTCAGACGGTTCTCGGCCACCATGTGGGTGCTGGGGATCGAACCCGGGTCCTCTGCAAGAGCGATCGGCGCTCTTAACCGCTAGGTCATCTCTCCAGCCCTTGAGTTACATTTTTATATAGCAATACAATAGGAATATTTTCCTCAATGGCTAAATCATAAGATAAGAAAAGATTTTGATACAGTTTGGAATTCATTAATTACTTAATGAGAATGAAGTTCATGCATTAGTAGAATGTATTCTATATTAGGGAGGGGCTTATGATTTCCCATCCCTAACAGAGGAGCTATGGACATTTGATGGCTTCCAGGGAAAGGACTGTCAGATTTCAGGTAGGTAGGTGGCCCCATATCCAGAAACACATGTTGGCACAAATTAGACTTAATAAGTTGTTTTTAAAAGGAAAATAAAGAAGACTAAAAGTAGGATGGTAAGGAATGGTAGAAGATCTAGGCAAAGTACTGGAAGGTCTAGTGATGTGGGGGCAAATATTATCAAAATAGTTCCATAATAGTTGTGGCTTCCTGCTCATCTCCACAGTTCTATACAGGGTTTTTATTTTGTGTTTGCGTGGGTCTTGTGCATGTTGTCACCATAACTGAGTTCATATGAGCAAGGGTCCCAGGAGACTATAGGACTCTATTTCCATATGGCCATGCACCTCCTCCTTGTTCTTACACTCTTTCTTCCCTCTCTTTTGCAATGGTCCCCGAGCTCTGTGTGGCTGAAGCTTAATATAGGAGTCCTTTCCAGGGTCCCACACTCTGCCGACTCTTTTTGTCTACACTTTGGCCAGTTGAAGCCTTTGTGTTCACGGCGTTCTGTTAGATGAGAAAGCTTCACCGAGGAGAGTTGAGAGATGCATTAGTACTGTCTCTACCCCTGATCCACTATGTTGGCAGCTAGCTGATCATGCCTGGGTAAGGGAATGTTGATCTTTAAAGAAGTGATGCTAGACAGGCTGACCAGGCTCCAGTGAATGAACTCACACAGAGGGACATCTGGGTACAAAAAGTTGACTTGATAAGCCTTAACATACATGACAAAGTGTGTGAAGGACTGTGGGTGGATTACGGGGAATGGCTATATGCAGTTCAATTCAGTTCTGACTCTGTCTACCCAGAGCTAGTGCCAGATCCTGTAGGTTGAGAGTTGAGTCCCGTAGTACTCCTCCAACTTCAAATGTCACCCACAAGTAATAGGTTATCACGTACAACACCTCCTGGTCTAAAAGGATCTCACTTGTCTCAGTATGAAATTCACAAGTTCTATTTGGACTCAGATAATGGAAGAACAGTGGATTTTGTAAGGTTAGAACAAGGAACAAAACAGCAGAAATAACCAATATGAAGTTACATAAGTTTACATTTTTCTCAGTATTCAATCAGGAGGGGGTTCCTGATTATACAGCCTCAAGTAGACTGGAATCTTCTCTTTCAGGCAAATGCATCACTTTTTAAATTCTTAAGATTTTAGTTTGGTTATATGACACTATGCTTGGTTACATTTTGGGTTGTCCCTGTCTTTAGGGAACTAGTGAATAACTCAGCTGAAAAGAGTTGCTTCCCTTAATTTTGTTTAACTGAACCATCACTGACTGTAAACCAAGTATCTTCCTGTATTCTCACATCCTAAGAAACAGAAGTTCTTAGTTTCTACTACTAAGGATAATTTGGCTTCACTTCAGGTGTGTTTTTATCCATTGAGTGCTTAAAATTATCTAATAATCTATCTTGATCACCTCAATGATGTCTAGAAAGCTGAGCTTAATGTCTAACTCAACTCCATCAGGTCTAGGGGGATAGCAGAGTTTTAACACATGCATTTTATAACAATGAATACTAGATTCATTTTATTTCTCTACCCCTCTTCACTCTTATCTGGTTTAAAGCTTACTTTTACATATTTAGAAAATCATAAATATCATTGGATATTTTAGATGGAAACAAAGATTGAAAGGAAAGACCTATAAAGCTTACCTTTTCTTCATTTATTAACGCAGAGTATAAGTAAGAAATACCAAGGTCCAATGAATGAAGATGGGACTGGTCAACAGTGCTAAAATACATAACATAAATACACATCCAGCTTGTGTCTGGTTCTAGCCTAGACCTCATTGTTACCTTGTGAGCTACAGAAAAGCACTGAACTTTTTCAATCACTATTTTCATACATAAATTAGGCAGCATGATGCCCATAGAATTAGGCTAAAGTGAGAAAAATCATATAAAAGATTTCTGACATCTTTATACAACATATGAATGTGAATAGGTTTGCTTAAAATTTAATGCCAAATGCTTTGTGCACAGAAGGCATATTATATAAACGAGTTGGCATCGATCCCGTTTTAGACAGTCTCATTATCAATAATGTAAAGTCCAATATAATTATAATATTTTTTAAAAAGTATAATGGTTTCAAATTTTCTTTAGACTAGTGATACCAAAGAGTTCTTAGAACAAATGAAAAACAGTTGAATCTTATGATGGTCTCGAAGCATAGTGAAAAAAGGTGACTTGAAAATTTCTTTTTTTTTCTTCATAAAAAAGCAAGGATCACAACTGTAAAGCAATTATGTAAAATCTCCCATGCTTATAAATGCTAACTTAATGAGCCCTGATTCAGATTCTAAATCACCCAATTAAATGGTAATTTGCTTATTCTCTTGGAGAATGGATTACAGGGATTCTATTTATTTCCTGACCTCTGGACATAGTGTCTAGCTCCCTTTATTAAAACACAGCTGCTCCTAGATCCTACGTATGCTTCCACTAAGAAAGCAAGCACATCAGCTATTACATAGCACTGTGCTCAGTGCAGAGCAGAGGGATCTACAAAGTGGTGAAGTACACATTTAGTGCATATACCCAGATTATGTGTGAAGTATTGTCTCCTAGAAAGGGCCAGTAAAAACATGTGTTCATTTTGGTACATCATCTTTTTTCAAAGTCTGTATGCAGTTCATTTTTGGTAATTACCATCAGGTAAAATTTAGAAGCAAAACATGATCATTGTTCTGTCAACCTCTCATCTCCATATCAACCACATAACGTTCAGTCCCAATAGTCACCTATCTTAATTAAAACAGCTCTGAATGAATGACTTCAGTTAATTAGAAATGCCAGAGCTCTCTTTACGATATCCAACTTTGACGCCCTGAGGACACTCAGCCCTAGGTTCTGTCTAAGGACCTAGTGCCACATCTGGTTCCCCTCTTAGCCTTATTTTTAGGAAAGCGATGGCTCTGTCCCATGAGGCACTTCATGGGAAAGAAATGAGTTCCTCTACTTGATAAAGTGAGCCCCATCAATTCAGAGCCATATGAAATACACAATGCATAACAAATGCATAAAAAGGGTAGCAAAGCCTTTTCAAGGACAGCAGACACTTTCCATTCTTGATTTGAAATTCAACCCTGCTTTATATTAAAAGATATTTATAAGTTGTTTTCCAAAGACCAGTATTATACAACCTAATATTCAATGTAAAATACATAAATAAAAGTAGAGAAATTTGTTTCCACTCCTATTTGCTTGTTTACTCAAGAGACCGCAACCTATTTAAGAAGTCTCATTCCTTCCTAGTCATTCACTTTAGAAGATGTCAAGCTGGTGTTTCCATTCACATGCTAAGAACCAGGAAAAGGGAAGATCAGTGAGATCACAGCATACAGAAAACAGGAAAACTGAATTTAGGATGTCAATATGGGACAGTGGTCTGGGTAAATCTGACGAAGTCTACATAATTTTCAAGCACAGGATAAATACTTAAATCAATGTTATCAACCATTTTCAATGAATTATTCACAGAAAATAGCAATGTTGTCAGGAGCATAGTATAGAGTTTCCTCTTAGAATTAAAACAGAACTACTGTGTGATCTAGTATCTCTACTTCTAAGCATCCATAAAAATTGAATCAAGATTTTAATTGATATTCATACCCCTCTGTTGACTGAGGAGTTATTCATAATAGCCAACATGTAAAAATAAATGCCCATTAATGAATAAAGAAAATATACAAAGGAATATTGTTCAATTATTTTATGTGTATGAGTGTTTCGCCTATGTATATGGAAGTGCACTCATGTCATGCAAAGCCTACAGAGGCTAGAAGAGGGTATCAGATCTCCTGGAACTGTAGTTACTGTCAGTTGTTAGCTGCCATATGGGTACTAGGAACTGAACCCAGCTTCACTACAAAACTAGTTGGTGCTCTTAAGTGCTGAACCATCTCTACAGCCCTGAATATTATTCAGTCTTTTAAAAGAGGAAATCCTATAATATGTAACCATCATAAACTTGGAGGTCAGTGTAGTAAGTGGGATTTGTCCTTCAGTTGCTGTTTATGTGATAAACATAAAACACTCAAATTCACAGAAGCAGAAACCAGAATGCTGGGTTCTCTGGCAGTACAATAGGCATAAAAGGTCAGCTAAGGAGGTGCAGACGTGCTAGAAATTCCCTTTTCAACATCATGCCTGCTCTCGTTTTCAGATTGAGTCTGATTAGGCTTTCATGTTAACTTCTTTTCCAAGGTTTAATAATGTGCACACGTCTAAACCTAACACATTGCTCTAGGAAACCCACAAGGAAACAAAGAAGTCTGTTGACCAGCCACCCAGTCCTATCTCCTTCCACCTTGCTACAAAGTAATCCCAGCACTGAGAGACAGAGATAGGCGGATCTCTGTGAACTCAAGGCCAACCTGGCTTACACATAGTGGATTCCAGGCCAGTCATGGAGACATAGTGAGACCATGTCTAAAAAGAAAACAAACAAAACAAAATCAAAAGCAGAAAGGATAGATCTAATCTCACACTCCTGCTTAGCAGTCCAAAGTCTTTATCAAGACAGGATGGACTAACTTGTCCCTGCGGCGGCTGCTTTGTTCTCACAGTCTCTGTCCTTATGCCCGCATCCAGTCAATGGTCCCACAGTACTGAGCTATGATGAAACCATTACTTTGCATGCTCACCTGAAAATTTATTTTTTTAATATTTTATTTATTATTTTATCTTAAGTGCATGAGTGTTATGACTGTATGTAAGTGCACCCATGTCATGCAATGCCTATGAAGGTCAGAAAAAAAGCATAGAATCCCCTAGAACTATAGGTACAGACAGTTTTTATCTGTCATGTGGGTACTGGGAATCAAACCCAGGTCTTCTGAAAGAGCAGTCAGTGCTTTTAACCACTGAGCCATCTCTCCTGCACAAAAAAATTGATTTACAAAGGAAAGAAAAAGGATGGTCATCAGGAGCCTGAAAATATTTAAAATTAAAAAAAGAAACATTCCTTAAACAATGAATTTACTGGCCAGAATCAACCCATTTTTACACCCTCCCCCTTTTGCCTTGATAATTGTATTGCCAGTCTCCTTATCCACAATGGTCTGATGGAAACCTTCTCTGACCTATCATTTACCCTGAGTTAGATGTCCCTTCTATACGTACCTGCTGTTTGCTGAGCAGCATTATTATACCACAATCCTAGTAAGAACATAAGAGAAAACATTTAAAGAAATGTAACCTACAATAAACTTCAGAGTTTTCTGAGACTGATGAAATACAGAATACGGAAATTTCAAGGCTAAAACCAGCACAAGACAAATCAGCATGGTTGGTCACATGACCCCACCTCCAGTCACCTTTGCTTACTATGTTCATGCTTCTCACACTCATCACGTGTGGGGTTTGGAGTTAGCATCCACAAATGAGGGAAAGCATTCGTCCTTTGTTTTTCTGGCACTGTATTACTTCACTTAGCATAATGGCTTTGAGTTCCATCCATTTACCTGCAAAGTTCATGATGTTATCTTTCTTTACCACTGAATAGAATCTCTCCATTGTGTAGATGTACCACATTTTTGTTATCCACTCATCTGTTGAGGGGCATTTGGGTTGGTTCCAGCTCTTCACTATTGTGAAGATTGCTGCAGTAAACATAGATGTGCATGTATCTTTGAGGTGGAATGAGGCTTGTGGGTATATACCCAGGAGTGGTATGACTGGGTCAGGAAGTAAGCTCATTTTGAGTCTTTTAAGGTTCTCCACACTGCTTTCCATAATGGTTGTACAGGTTTACATTCCCACCAGCACCCACAATGAAGGAGTGTTCCTCTTTCCCCACAACCTCTCCAGCATTCAATGTTTTTTGTTTTCTTGATCTCAGCCAGTCTTATCAGAATGAGATTTCCTTAATTATTAACGATGTTGTACACTTTTTAAGATGTTTCTCAGCCATCTTTACTTCTTCACTGTTCAGCTCTTTACTCCATATTTTGAGTAGGTTATTGGTTTTCTTACTTCTTTGTTTTTTGAGTAGTCTATATATTCTGGATGTTAATGTTCTGTCAGATGTATCAGTGATGAAGGTTTTCACCCACTCCGTGGCTTTTCTCTTCACTTCCTTAATTGTTTCTTTTGCTGTTCTCCTTTTTAATACACATTCTGCGACTTATTATGGAAGATGCTGAAAGCCTTGCATAGAGTATGGTAGTGTACTTTCTGATTGATGATGAAATTATAGTAATCACATAATTAAAAAGTAGTAAATTTATCAAATATCAGAAGGGAAAGGAAAAATGACTAAGAATCGAAAGACTCTCTTTTAAAGAGGACTGACTCCTGCAAGTTGTCCACTGACCTCCACAGGCACACCATGCAGGTGAATACCCAGATTACATATATAAATGAATGAATGAATGAATAAATAAATAAATAAAGTAACTTAAAAAATAAAAATTAATATGCATCCCTCTCCACAAGAAATATTTATAACTGGGTTATTGGTACTAGCGTCCACATATGAGAGATACCATTTGTCGTTTGTTTTTCTGGGACTGTGATATAAATTGCTCTTGTCCACATTAGCTTTAACTAAGATCTGTATAACAATTACTTTGGGATTGGTATAAACAAATGTTCTCTATAATTTTGCTGTCATATAGTATCACATGGTAGCAATCTCTTTCACCTATAGGATGATTTAACTCAAAAATAAACTTTGTTTCCCAAGTTAATCACATACAGTAACCCAAAACAGCATGGGTGAACTTGATGAAATCTGTGCCTTGATTCCACCCTATAGGTATGTATAAAACAACTGCTTTTTTGAGACTCATGGGTCAAAAATAAAAACCTTAAATAAAAAAGGGGGATATAGATAGATATGAAAACTTTTTGTCAAAAAATCCTTGCAACCCAAATCTTAAAACTAACTATGGGAAAGGATTTGTATGTTCCAACAGGCCAGAGTATCACCAACTTAATGGCTGAGAAAGAAAATGCAGCTTTGCAGTGAGTAGGATGTACCAGAAAGTGCCAGCAGAAGGATTGACTCCTCTGGGCATTGAAGGGAAGAAATGCCTCAGATTGCTGCAGACATCAGGCCCCTCTGTGGATCCTACTAGTAACAACTATTTTTAATGATTCCTAACGAAGCTTACCTTCTAGGTGCCGCAAAGGTTTTAATACAAGAGACTTTCTTAACTCCCCCCCATAGAATAAGGAGAAATAAGATGATGATGAGGTCATTCTCCAACTGTAGATTGGAGCCAGCTGTTATAGAGGTATTCTCTTGTAAAATCAGTAAAACTGCCTTCTTTAATTGACTAATGGACATAGAAACTGTGAAAAGGATTATTCTCTATTCAGAACCAAATATAATGCTAAAGTCTCCTTAAGCTATGCACTTAAACAAAATATATTAATACAGGAGCTCTGACATCAACAATGGATTATTCTACCAAGGAGATGTTGGCCAGGGGATCCAAGCCCCCACAAAAGGTAAAGGCTCCTTGCCTCCAAACTGGGATATCTGCAGGAAGAGAGGCGATAAGGCCCTGCTGTTGAAGACCTGATATAAACATGGGAAAGATGTATGGAGACCGCACTTGCAAGTATACAGATGGTCTCTGGAATGCCAGAGAGTGTTACCAAAGGCCACTAAACCAATAAAGCAAATATAGGTCTCCTTGAGTCAAGCAAGACTCCTCCGTCAGCACCAGCTACACCTCATCTGCCTGGAAATACTGTGCAGCAGTGGCAGCCATATGTCTGTATATCCCAAATCTAATTGGCTATTAGCTCTCTCCTTGGAGGAATAACCCACGGCTGATGCCACAAGCTTACATCCTCTAATGGTTAGGAGATGTTATAAACCACACGAAGACCCTGCCATACTTAACAGAAGAAAATGTAATTCATGAATTAACATACCATCCAAACATCTGTGTCTATACCAAAGTAACCTACCATAACAATTAGTACTGTTTAAATACCTATATATCTAATTGCGTGTGCTTCATTAGTAGGATCGAAAGGCTATATATTATACTGTTTAAATACCTAAATATCTAATTGCATGTGCTTCATTAGTAGGATCGAAAGGTTATGCCTGGACAAGCTGGCAGCCCATGAAAGAAAACAGCCAGAATTGACTAGAGACCAAGACATCAGCTCCAGAGAAAGTAGAGTGTTTTGCTTCTCATCCACCTGTGCCCCTTTTCTAAGCCTAGGGAACAATCTGCGGAAGAGGGGGCGTGGTAGAATGTAAGGGCTTCGATTGGGGTTAATGGTGAAACTACAACAATATAGACTGGACACTCATTTGATCAACTTGATTGAACATACAAGCCCCCCCTGCTGGATGGTGGGACCCATGAGCTGTGTGGGTTTGGGCACAACTGTTTACAAATTGGTTTTACATGAAGGATGCTTGTACTCACAAATTATCACTTATTGTTAAAAAAAAATGAAAACAAAACAAAACAAAAAAGCAGAGAAAGATGCAGAAAAGTTACGGCAGAATGCATGATCTGGGATGGGTAGGGGTGGGAAAATGTTGTATGAAATACACAAAGCATCAATAAAAAAATAAATAAATAAATAAATAAAAATTAAAAGACCTTTCTACTTCATGCCCATCTTGATGCTCAGTAAGTGGTCCTCTGAATAGTCTTGGTATTATTGAATTGAAATGTCATATCCAGAGTGGAAGAGAGGAAATTGCTAATCCTTATTAAGCAGCACAGCTGTATTAAATCCCCTCTGTTCAGAAGCCAAGACCTGTGCATTCAAACATGAATAGCTTCTAAAGGTTAATTAAAAGCAGTAGGTGATAAAAATTTATAAGCTCTGCTTATAATTTTTTAATGGTACCATTTCCGACCTTTTGATGGTGATCCTTTTGTATTCCCCGCGGACCAGGTCCCAGCTGCTCACCACTCCCATCAGTTTAACAGCAGTCAATAGACCGTGGTGTCCCTGCCTTTCATAGGATCCATTTTGTCCTTTGGAATTTTTTAAATTTGTTTAACATGACTTTCTAAAACTGAATTTTCCGGTTTCAGTGGGATTCTCTCTTCTTGGAGAATAACTTCTAATATTTTCATCTTTTGTATTTTTGTTAACAAAATTTATCAATATCAGTTATAGTTTTTACCTGTTAATTTGCTTTTTGAGTGGACAATAAACACGTTAAAGTTTGCAGACAGGAAAACAATTAGTGGTATTTAATCCACCATTACTTTTTCTTAGTCATTATTAACTTTTTCTACTATGTAGTATCTTCCTATCTGAATGATTACTGCTTGAGAAAACTTGTATTAAAACAATCCTTCAATTTGCAAACCAATTTTAAATCTATTTTTCCACTATCCTTGGTCATTAATAACAAATAACAAAATAATCTTAAAAAACAGAATAATGTCAAATAAAACAAAAATTTATCTGGATGAATTCAATAATCAAACATTCTTCTGTGAATAGTGATACATGAGCAATTGCTTATGAATGCCGTTACTCTCCATATTTATCTCAACTTTAGATTATGGAATAATGGTAACAGTTTTAGAATGAACCAATAAATACACTTTACTGTCAATTGGATATTTTACTTGAATATCAGTGCAAGATATCCCTTTTAACTAATCTTCCAGGATTAGTTATTCAACTTCTATTTTTTTTTAAACTTCTTTTTTTTATCAAGTTCATGAACACTGAGCAAGGGTTGTTTCAACACACTAATGCAGCTGATGATGCTTCTGTGGTGTCATAATACACCAAGCACCTCCTACCTTAGCACTCACTCTTCCTTCTACCAGGACTCCTAGCTCTGGGCATCTTCTCTCCCTGTATGCAGTCTCCTTATCAGAAACCTTATTTCTGGCTCCCTTATTTAAAAGAGCACGAAAAGAGCACAGCTTCAATTCACTTCTAATATTTTCATCCTTTCATCATCACTAAACCTCTCATCTTAAAAGGGTTAAGTATGAGTGACCGTGGCCCAGGAACACAGATTCAGGTAACTCCAAATCCCATGTTCCAGCAGTGTCTTAAATCAAGACCCTTTTCAATTAGGCAGGGCAAAGAAAGGGGCAGAAATTCTACTACAGGTCTCTGATGTAATCTGATGACATTTAAGAATGCCTTTCAATTGGCGGGAATGAACTGTTTCTTTGTTAAGCTAATACACTGTGTTAGTCATAAGATGTTAAGGTCAGAAACAGAGGTTGGTGAGCACGCACTCACCAGTCCTTTGGGGGCTAAAGAGAGGGACATAACTGTTGATAAGCTACGGATCAGCAACGCTCCCAACTCTTCACATTCACTGAAATGTTAGGCTTGTGGGAAGTTCAGATCAGGTTGCAAGAACTTCAGTTCATACTTTGAGATACTCTGTATTTTCCTTAACTAAACATAAAAATGAGATGTAGTGTTTATTTATTTGCTTTTGGTTTTGTTTACTTCTGTAGAGACAAGATCTCATGTAGCTAGGGCTGACCTGAACTTTCTATGTAGCCTAGGATGACCTTGAAGTTTGATCCTCCTGTCTCTGCCTCTGGAGTGCTGGGATTACAGGGATGTGTCACTCCCAAATAGAGACAAGCACTCTACCAACTGAACTACATCCCCAGATCTTTATCTGCTTATTGACTTTTTACCCAACTAGAGGATAGACCCCCAAATCAGCATCAAGGACAGTAGATGATTGATTCTCACTAGGTAGGAAACAAATAGTACTTGAATTACTTAAATGGCATTTTTCCTTCAGAACAGAGCATAGTTATTTAAGGCAAGTTTAATATATGAGGAAAACTAAAATTCATCGCATTAAAACACTACTAAAGAAGACATTTATGATCATTCCCATGAAGGTAGAAAAGCTTTTCACAAAGTGCAACATATAATTTTGATGAAATTCCTGGCAAAGTAGGAATTCAATGATGTTCTCTCTGATAACTGAGTCTAAAAATCAAACAAATAACCAAATAACCCAAAAAATGAAACCCTTAGTGGTATTGCAATGAATAGTAAAAGACTAGTTGTTGTTCCCCATGGTAAGAAACAAACGGGGTAGCCAGTGGAGTTACTTATTCCCAGCAGGCACTGGAGCTTCTAGTCAGGTCAATAAGGCCAGAAAAATGAATTTGAATTCTCAGTTGTAAAAAGATCAAGTAAAACAATCTACTTACAAACGATATACTTGCCTGTATAGAACATAGGGACTGTGTTCAAATATTCAGATTTAATATAAGAATTTAACAAAGGAACAGACCAAACATAGAAAACAAATAGAAAACTCCCAGTTTCTGCAAACCAGGAGTAGGTAATTATAAAATAAAATTTTAAAATATTACCATTTATGAACTTAGAGCGATGGCTCAGTGGGTAAAGCTTTTATTGCACAAGCCTAACAGCCTGGGTTTAGCTCCCCAGAACCCACATAAAAGCCAGATGTAGTAGTGGCAGGCTCTGTAATCCCCGCCTGACCCTGTGGGAGATGGAGCCCATCAGGGCCAAAGACCGTATTCTACCAAGTTTGCAAGTCAGCTGTCCTGGCAGATACACAGCAAGAACAAACAAGAGACCACTCTCGAAACGCAAGACCAAAACCTGAGGTTGTATACCCCCAGCCAAGCAATTTCATGTAGTCTGCATATATAATATATAACATATATTATGATATTTATTAATAATATATAAATATATTTAATATATTTTATATATTATATATAATAATAATATATAATATATAAAATATATTTATTTATAATATAATATAATATTATATTATATTATATACTTATATTATATGTTATATATGTTATATATATTTGTATATATATATACTGATAAATATATATAATCCAAGCCAAATTACTGACTCTTAATGACTTATTGTTACACCCATAAATTAATGCAAAATGCATCTCTCGACTCTAACCAGAGGAGGTTCCTTATGCAGTAGTGATTTACACCAAACCCCATAATTGGCCAATATGCAGAAAAGAAGCTACAGAGTGCTTATCTCTGAATAGCACACTTACATAAAACTTCTGCCTCCCAAGGCTCAGGAATCATTGCAGAAGAAGGTTGTAAGAGCCAGAGGTGACAGCCCATGGCCTAGAGCACAGTCAACCTACCAGGGGTCACATTAACTCTGACTCTCCCTCTCCCAGAAACAATCAACTGCCAATAGCTCTTTGGCTATGGGTGGAGCTTCACACACCTCCTACCTCCATGCTGGGATTTTGTCTGGTTTGAAGTTTCACAGGTTGTGTGTATGCTGTCACAATCCCTTTGAGTTAATATGTGGGTATGCCCTGTTTGTATCCAGAAAAAAAACAAAAACTATTTCATTGTAGTAATCTACCGACTGTGCCTCTTACAGTCTTTATGACCCTTCTTCCACAATGATCCTTGAGCATTTTAGGGAAGGATGTGGCATTGGTGTCCCATTTATTTAGCAGAATAATAGTGGTAGGAGCTCCCCTAGAGTCTAGGACCTATTTATCTACACATTGTCCCAGTAACAGGCCCAGGTATAGGTTCTACCTTGTAGAGTACACTTTAAATCCAATCAAGCAGTTGTTAGTTACTCCCAAGACATCTGTACCATTATTGCACCATTGTACATTCCAGTGCAGTGGTTAACATAGGGTTCAGGGTTCACAGTTGGGTAAAACTAATTTTTACTTTTCTCTCATTAGTGTTCTAGCACTATGAAAGCTAGCCAGTCAGGGACAAAGCTTCAAGGTCAGTATAAACTTGATTTATTCATGTTCTATGACTCAAATATGTGCTGCCTTCAGCAATAGGGTCCTGTCATCAAGTTCTGGAGGGACCAAGAGCAGTGGCGATAGTCACTAATGTAGGAGTCCATGGGATCTCATTGTTCAACAACTCCAAAAGAGGTAACTCATTCCTGGAACTGAGCTTTTCTTTTCCCTCTCTTTTTTTTCTTAATTTTTTATTGAACTTTTGTGCATTTCATACAACATTTCTTAGTCAAATTTAGACCCATTACCTCTCCCATACCCACCACCCCCCAGAGCTTATGCATTCTGCCATACATGTCTTGCATCTTTTTCTCAGTCTTTTTTTAAAATTTTTTGATGCAGAAGTTGGGCAGAAATTTACTGTTTCAGTCAGTTCTTTGGACAAGTCTTTGTTGTGTTCTTGTTATTATTCCCTTTAACTTTATATTACTCCAAAGTATTCCACACATATACCAAAATTATGACATCTGAAAATAAACTATAGGTTATGTCTATGAGTCTGTTGCCTGCATTTGTGTAAGCACACCTGTGCTGTGAAATGCCCAAAAAAGGTCAGAAGAGTGTTGGATTCACTGGAACTGGAGGATCAGATGGCTGTGTGCTGCCATGTGAGTGCCGGGAATCAAACCCAGGTCCTCTGCAAGAGCAGCCAATGCTCTCATCCCCTGTGGAACTGAGCTTTTTATCTGCTAGCCTGTGTTATCTAGTGGGGGCAATGCCCCCTGTAACAGTAACACTATTTAAATTATACACATACACACAGCTATAGAGATAGATAGATGATAGATAGATGATAGATGAGATAGATAGATAGATAGATAGATAGATAGATAGATAGATAAAAATGGATAGATATTAAGAAGCTTCTACAGTAGTAGGCTTCCATATGATTTTTTTAAAGTTACCATTGCTCCCCTCCATCCTCTTTCCTGTTTGACCTTTCCTGTTCCACTACTCCCCTTATCTCCTTTGTATCATTTTATTCTATCTCTCCTTCCTCAAAAGCCCACAGCCTGCCATGACTCTTTGCTAGTTTCTTGACCTCTATGGGCTTTCCAAATGAAATGAACATATGTAAAAATTCAAAGCTAATATCTGCAAGTTCACAGGTAAAGGAAACTATAAACAATCATCCTGTGAGAGGTAACCCAGACCCCGAAAGACAGTCACACCTCTGCAATTTCCACCCTGAGACAGTTTATGCAGTTTATGGTCTTGGAATTGTGCGTGTGTATGTGTGTGTGTGTGTGTGTGTGTGTGTGTGTGTGTGTATGTGTGTGTGTTTCTACAATGTCAAAATTTACTGAGTAACAATTGTTACTCAATAAATTCACAAGCTACACTGGTTTGTGTGCTGCAGATTGCCAAGTTGTTCTAATTTCCCATGATAGCCAACCGAGGCAAACACGGGTTCTTTTCTTTTTATCTAAACTGCTAATATTAATTCTCAAACCACATACTAGACATCACAGTAAATCTATCTGTGTTAGAGAATGGATGTAAAAGCGTTAAAGAGCCTGCAGCCAAGTTCAAGGAGGCCTTATGTAAGGCAGTGGAAGAAAGCTGATCCAGATGCAGTCACTCAGGTCATTAGGTAAGATGCTAATGAACCCAGTGGAAGCACGGATCTCAGAGTCAAGCCAAGCCATTAAAGTCAGTTTAGTTGGAGCCTTGGAGTTACAGGGAGCTGCTCAGGTGAGCAATGTGTAGGCCATGTGGATGTAGGCTGGAGAGATCAAGGGAAGAACTAGATCAAGATGAACAAACAGATAGACCAAAGGAGAGGCTCTCAAGTAGACCAAATCAACATTGGCGACTGAGCTGAGGTGGAACTCCTGGGACACCTGGGATTCTGTGCCTATCAGGACCTTGAGAAGTCAGACTGTTACCAGAGTTTGGCCATCTCTCCTCAATTAAACAAATAATACTGAAAAGTGGGAAAAGGGACTTATAAATGATGCCACATTGGGAAGAAAAAGAATGAAGTCCAATAACTCCACAAATATGCCATCAGGGTCTTAACAAGAGATTTACATTTAAATAAAAGGCAAGAGCCACACATAGCAAAGTGGTCACAGTGAAGCAGTTTAGGTTTAACTAGAAGGCAAGAGGTATACATTGCCAAGCATTCACATCACAGGGTGCTCCAAATCATCATCAACTGTCATCATTTTCAAGGCTCCAGTCTCTTTCAAGCCTGCATGGTCCTCTTACAAGTTGTAAATCTTGTTCTAAAGGAAAGTTCTGTCTCTGGCTGCCCTAGGGCCTTGGCTTTTTCCTTCTTTTATTTATTTTTTTTATTGATGCTTTGTGTATTTCATACATCATTTTCCAATTCAGTTCAGGCATATTTCCCCTTCCCTTCCCCCCACCCCACCCCACCCCATCCCAGATCATGCATTCTTCCATAACTGTCCTGCATCTTTCTCTCAGCTTTTTTTTTTCATTTTTTAGCAATAAGTGATAATTTATGAGTACAAGCATCCTTCATGTAAAACCAATTTGCAAGCAGTTGTGTCCAAACCCACCACAGCCCCTTGGTCCCACCATCCAGCAGGGGGGTTGTATGTTCAATCAAGTTGATCAAATGAGTTTCCAGGCTATATTGCTGTAGTTTCGCCATTCACCCCAATCGCAGCCCTTACATTCTACCATTGCCCCCTCTTCCACAGATTGTTCCCTAGGCTTAGAAAGGGACACAGGAGGATGAGAAGCAAAACAGTCTATTTCTCTTGGAGCTGTTGTCTTGGACTCTGGTCAATTCTGGCTCCTTTCATTGGGCTGACATTTTTGTCCAGGAATAACCTTTCAGTCCTACTAATGAAGCACAAGCAATTAGATATATAGGTATTTAAACAGTACTAATTGTTTTTTTTTAATACAAAATTTATGTTTGGTGTGTATGTTAATGCATGAATTACATTTTTTTCTGTTAAATATGACGGGGTCTTACTGTGGCTTATAACATCTCCTACCATTAGAGGATGTAAGCTTGTGGCATCAGCCATGGTTATTCCTCCAAGGAGAGAGCCAATACCAATTAGTTTTGGGATATACAGGCATATGGCTGCCTCTGCTGCACAGTATTTCCAGGCAGTGAGGTGTAGCTGGTGCTGATGGAGGAGTCTTGCTTGACTCAAGGAGAACCATATTTGCTTTATTGTTTAGTGGACTTTGGTAACACTCTCTGATTCCAGAGACCATCTGTACCCTTGCATGTGTGGTCTCAATACATCTTTCCATGTTAACGTCAGGTCTTCAACAGCAGGGCCTTATCCCTCTCTTCTTGCAGGTATCCCAGTTTTAGAGGCAAGGAGCCTTTACCTTTTGTGGGGGCTTGGATCCCCTGGACAACATCCCCTTGGTAGAATAATCAATTTGATATCAGAAGCTCCTGTATAAATATTTTGCTTAAGTACATAGCTTAAGGAGACTTTAGTATTATATTTTGGTTCTGAATAGAGAATAATCCTTTTTCATAGTTTCCTATGTCTATTAGTCAATTCGAGAAGGCAGTTTTACCGGTTTTATAAGAGATTACCTCTATAATAGTTGTCTCCAATTTACAGTTGGAGAACGACATCATCATCATATTTCTCCTTGTTCTATGGGGGGGAGGTAAGAAAGTCTCTCATATTAAAACCTTTGTGGCTCCTAGAAGGTAAGTTCCATTAGGACTCATTATACATAGTTGTTACAAGTAGGATCCACAGAGGGGTTTGATGTTTGTAGCAATCTGAGGCTTTTCTTCCCAGCATGAGATTCCTGGGCAGATTCCACCTGTTCAGAGCCATTATTTCAACAGTCTGATAGACCATTTTCATTCCTCCCATGGTTCCAAGATGGTAGGTTGGAGGTGGTAGAACCCAACACAGGGTTAGGTGCATCCTCATCTTTATGGGGAGTTGCCCAGTGTTCCTCAGTTTGGTATGCTCACTAAGTTCTCAGGCCTGGTTTTCCTGATAGGATTTTTAATACACTCATGTGGTCATAGGCTCCCATTTTATTTTGATATAGGTGGCAGCCTATTTTACTTTTTGGAATAAGTTAGTTGTCAGTCTTGTGAGTTGTGCTGATGGGATTCTTCATGTCCAATGAGGATCAGAGTCACACTGCTTCTGTGTTTGGAGTCAGAATAAAGTCAAATGCTTCTTGTAAAATGGAGTCTCTCAGGACAAGGCACTGCTTACAGCACTGATTTATACCCTGATCTAAGAGCAAGGCGCAGCCTTATCTCAGCACTTGGCAAAGATTAAAGCCATAGAATAGTCTGTCAAGTGATTGTAGATATTTATCTTATTTTCCTTGTTGTTTTGTGAATTTCATATAACATGTTTTCATAGAAGTTAGATCTTCTAAATTTTTACACCCCTGCTACCCACCCCCCAACTGCATGCACTGTATTATTGATATAAATAATAGGCCTAGAGCATCAAATCTGGATCCCCAAATGCCCTCAGAGTACATCCACCTGCTGGAGCCTGGTCAATTTACCAAGGGTTTCACTATTAAATGAAGCTGACTCTGTCCCAGCAGCCATCACTTGTCAATAGTTCCTCAGTTAGGACTAGACCTCCTTACCACCATTGCTGTCCATGCTGTGATTTTGTCTGGCTTGAACTTAATGTGGGGCTTGTGCATACTGTCACCATTGTTGGGAGCTCACATGAGTAACGTCCAGCTGTCTGAAGAGGTCTATTTTCCTTGTGGTCGTCCACCACCTCTGGATCTTACAATCTTTCAGCCCCCTCTTATGCAATGATCCATGAACCTTGGGAAGCAGAAGTTTGAATAAAGTTGTCCTATTCAGGGATAAACAGTGTGCAGACTCTTACTCTGCACTTGAGCAGCTGTGGGTCTCTTTGTTAACACATCTACTACATAAGGAAGCTTCTCTTCTGAGATCTGAGAGATGCATTAATCTATGGGTGTAAAAACAAGTCATGAGGAGTTAGTCTAATACTATATCTCCTATGGTTAGACAGGTCATAGGCCATAATGGAGAGCCTAAGATTATTATTCGCTAAATAGATGTAGCATTCAACTGACTTCTAAGATCTTGGGATTTCTTAACCTTAAATAATATCATCTCCAAAGACACATGTAATTTCTTTGGATTATTAAAAGTAATCCGAAGTCAGATAGGCCCAGAAAGGAAAATATTGCATGTTCTCTTTCATACATAGAAGTAGAGCTGGGGCCACAGAGGGTTAACAGTTAACAGGTCAGCAGTTAACAGCACTGGGTGCTCTTGCAGGGGACCTAGGTTTGATTCTCAGCCTCCACATGGCAGCTAACAACTGAACTCCATAACTCCAGTTGCAGGGGCTCCAGCGCCCTCTTCTGACTGCCATGGACATTGCAAGACACAGTTGTACTTACATACATGCAGGCTTTTTCCTTTTGTGTCGAACAGGGACCACGGGGCCCTGCTAAGGGGAAGGGGACATAGCACCTGCCAGCAGCTGCTGTACGGAGCTGGCCTCTTGGTGCAGAGGCCAGCCGGCTACTTCCCATAGCCCTGCCTGGGTGGTACTTCCAACCCAGGCCCTTAGCCTAGACCCACAAGACACATGTTCCACTCTTGGCCATGACTTCCCACCTGCCCAGAGACTGCTGAACCCTGGACAGGAATTTCAGGCTGATGGCTGTTGGCCTATCTTCAGACTATGTGCATTCACAACACCAGCTACCCAGATTGGTGGTCCACATAGGGACCTCTTTCCAACCCGCTACTATGCATAAAATAAAAATAACAAATAAGAACATTTTTAAAAGAAGTAAGCCTGAATGTGGAATGGCGATTAACATCACAGATTAGGGACGGAGTACAGAGGGGATACATGGAGACTGGATTTGGTCATTGCGTACTGCATTTTTTTTTAACTATCACACTGAATCTAATTTATTATGGGCAGTTGATATACATTAATCAAAAATAAATAAATTTAGGGCTAGAGAGATGGCTCCACGATTAAGAGCTCTTGCGAAGAACCTGGGTTTTGTTCCCAGCACCCACAAGGCAGCCGACAACTGCCAGTAATGCCAGTTTCTGCCTTCTTTCTTCTGCCTTCATATGCAGTGCATTCAAGCAGAGATGCATTTATATATGTGCAAATAAAACATTCATATAAATAAAATAAAAATAAGTAAATCCAAATTTTAAAATTTCATTTAAAAATAAATTATCAATTAAAATAACTTTTAAAAAGTCATTTTAATGAGGAATGATCTAGTCAAGTCAATTATAATTCCTGTTTCTGGGAAACTAGTTACTAGATTGAAGGAGCACAGTTTCTCCTGATCATGTAACTGTGCATAGTCTATTTATAATGCTGTTATTTCCAACATACATTTCACAATGGGTTAAGTTCCAATTATGCTTTCTATAATTTTCCTCAAGTGCTAACAAATAATGATGTTCAAATCTGTATATTGAGATGCTTGTATTCAACTGCTTTCTGAACATATGCAATTAGATGTCTTCTGAAGTTGAAGATGCTTTTTAAAAACTCAGTTACTCTGTTCTCCTTCCAAGATTTGATTTTCCTCTTGCTTCTCTATTTTTCTGAGATAATTATACAGCCAGAATACCAGACAGTGTGAAAGAAGAGACAAGATTAGATCATTTACAGGACATTTAAAACATTTCTAGTGATAACGATCAAGCTGCTTATCATAGGGAGAGAACGAAGTCTCCAGGCAAACGGAAACATGTGTCCTTATGGTCTGAATGTTTGTGTTCTTCCAGTGTGTATACTGAAGTATTGACCCTAAGGAGCTGGAATTAAGGGCTGGGCCTTTGGGAGGTGATTTGGTAATGAGAAAAGAGCCTGAAAGAATTGGATTAGTGTCCTTGTAAAAAGAAATCTTGTTATGTGAAGGCATAGCAAGAAAGCAACCTTCTGTGGGCTCCTGAAAAACTTCAAATTTCCCAGCACTTTGATCTTGCAATCTCAGTCTCCAGAACTGTAACACACACACACAAACACACACACACACACACACACACACACACACGCGCACACACACACACACACGTATGTATGTATGTATGTATATATGCATGTGTGTATGTATATAGTTTCCAAGTTGTCTAGGTTACAGCAGTTGGTTATGGCAGCCTGAAACAGATAAGACAAGCATCTAAGAAGAGAAAACTGCAAGAACCAACACATGAAAGAGAAGCAATGTCTGTGTCTTGAGCATCGCATGGAACTCAGCATGAGATCACATAACGCAGGCTCTCTATGAAAAAGAAAGATACTGGGACAAACGGAGCAAGTGAGCGCCATGGAACCATAGTTGAAAATAAATTACAGAACTTGTTAGGAAATGGATGACACTGGAAAGTCTTATATTAGCAGAGGTAACCTGTAATCTAGGTTCAGAAAGATAAACACTCTATGTTTTCTGAAAGGTATAGATACTAGTGTCTATGACATATGTGTATTCATGTGAAAGTAAATACAGGTGAAGGCCATGACAATATAGAAAGGGGCCCATGAAACTATAGAAATAATGGGCTGGAGGGTAGAGGGGATAGGAAACAGAACAGAGTGATCGGGAGATTACTGGAGGCAAACGTGGGGGAACAAGGGTGGATATGCTGGGAAGCACAGAGAGGGGGAGACCAACCAAAATTAAATATGCAGGGAAATCCTACAGGGAAAGTTGGTATTTTGCAAACTAATTTTAGAAATAAAAATAAAATATTTTTAAAATAAAAAATAAAAATAATTCAATTGATGTCTATATTTTCATCAATAATTTATTATAAATATATACCCCTGGGAAACTGGCTAACGTCTGAAGTACTACCCTTTTTAAAATATTTTATTTATTATTCATTTTATGTGGATGAATGTGTTGCCTGCATGTGTGTAAGTATGTACATGTCATGCCCTTGGAGCTCAGAAGAGGGTGTTTGGTCCCCCTGAACTAGGGTTATAGACTGTTGTTCGCTGTCATTTGGGTGCTAGGAATCAAACGTGGGTCCTCTGCAAGAACACCAAGTGCTATTAACCACTGAGACATCTCTCCAGCCCCAGTTAGTTTTTCTGTCATTCATTTTTGTGAGCTTCAAGTTCCTGATGTTAGTATTGATAAATCATGCTTAACCTAAAATGACTGTTGAAGATGTTACAGATCGATAAATAAACGCAAGAGAGGGTCACAGGTTCAAGGGCCATATCCAGGATTCCAGGGTCACGGGAGGCTTAGGAGAACAAGGGCAGGTATAGACACTCATCAGTCTTCTGGAATTACTTTAGTTTTGATAATCTCAACCAAGACATAAAACAATATAATTCTACTGATGGTTATTTGAGGAGAACTTTCACAAGTTTCCAAAGGGTACCAGATGTGACTAAATCATTCTCCATTTCATTAAATTCTTTTTATGAAGCCAGTATTACTCTAATATCAAAGGCAAACAAAGATAACCAAAAAGGAAATTATACACTAATCTTTCCGATGAACATAGTCATAAAATTCCTGATAAAATATTGCAAACCACATGGCAGAGCACAGAAAAAACATTATCCATCATGACCAGTTTGGCTTTCTCCCACATAGATAGTGATGGTTCAACACATGGAAATCAATAATTGCAATCCACCACATAAACAGACTCAAGAAAAGGAACCACAGGGTCATCTCACTGAAGGCAGAAAAGGCCTTTGACAAAATCTAGCATTCATTCACAATAAAAGTCATGGAGAATTTAGGGATACACGAGACACATATCAACCCAATAATGGAGATACATAAATATGCCCCAGCCAACGTGATACTGAATGAGAAAACCTCAAAGCTTTCACGTTAAAATCAGGAACAACACAGGATGGTCACTTTCAGGAGATGGAGAGATGCCTCGGTGGCTAAGAGCACTTGGAGCCCAGAGAACATGGGTCCAATTCACAGCACCCATATGGCAGCTAGCTACTGTCCACAACTATAGTTCCAGGGGATATGACGCCATCTTCTGTCCTCCATGGGGCACTGCACTCATGTGGTGTACTTATATACTTACAGGCAAAAAAATAAAATTAAAAGCCCTCATACACATAAAATTAAGTGATAAATAACATTTTTAACAGAATGTTCACTTTCTCCATTTGTTTAAAAGGCTCAAAGATTCCAGTAACCTGGTTTAAATTCCAGATTCAGAGAGGAAGAGAGATAGGGAGAGAATGATTTATTACTCTTTGCTATTGTGTTGCTGTTGGATATAACTCAAGATGACAGCAGTCATACCAAGTTGTATCCAAAGTGCCAGCCATCAGAAACAAGCCATTTTATGGCTCTATTAGCATCTTACTACTTTCTCATTGGCCATACAAAGATATTTCTATGACCGTGTAGAATGTCCTTCATCTGACCTACTCTTTCCATTCCTCTGTTTTGGAATACTATACTCCTTAGGCCCAGCTGAATTCTTCCTTTCCCTGTGTGACATGGTTCATGGTCAAACAATTGTGTTCTTACTTCCAATGAGAAACTATTAAGATGCCAGTAGATTGGGCTTATATACTTCCAAAATGAACTATATCTTCTGTTAAAAGTGAAGCACTGAATACAGAAAGACAAGTCAATAATTAGGCTTTCTTTCCATTAATCTGGATAATGCAATGATGATATTTGATTGTTTTTTTCTAAGATTTGTAACTGAAAAACAAATGTGAAATTTATATGGGATGGGCTTAAAGAGAATAATGTAACTATTCTTTGCTAAAGCAATATAAGTCATTGGATTGCAAAAGATTTAACATGTGGTAATACAGTATTTTAACTTAAGGGCCATCATGAACATCAATTTTCCTTATGAAGCCAATCACTGGCCAACCCAAACCTCTATTACTTCTCTATTTCCCCAAAGGTTTTTCCATTCCCTCACAGCAGATGAATTGCAGCCTCATAAATGTGGCAGAGAAATTTGACAGTCTCATTTGGAGATACCCTTTATAGAGACATTTCAGTCAAAATGTTTAAATCAGAAACTCGGTCTTTGGTTCATGGCTCAGTTTGATCACCGAGGAGGAGAAATGAAGAAGGCCTTGGAGACCACCTACCCATAGCAAGGAAGGAAGGGGATAATCCCAAGCACGGTGAAGGGAAAGCGGCTGCCTCAGGAACTAATGGATAAAGAGTTTGACATTTAGAAAACAACATCTGCATTTCACAATGCCTGAAAAACTACCAGAAAATAATAAAGGTCGGTGTTTTTATATATTTCTGAATGCTTATTTGTCCCTTGTGCTGAATATACAAATAGTTCTCTTAAGTGACACTGCACATCAGCAGCGTGTGACAACAAGGTAAATGATACAACTGAGTCAAAATTCAGACAAATATGCTAAACCTAATAACTGAGATATAATACATTCTGTAATGTCATATGCATGAACAAGTGTGGAGGTTAACACAGTATGCACTATAAGAACTTTCAGAGAAATGATCCATTTCATAATATTCCATGAAAAATCAGTTCTCAAAAATGGGAACCAGCCCCAAAGTCCTATGAGACTGAAAACACCCAGGATTCCACAGAATGCCATTGACTAGAGAGGAGATCACATGGACAGTGTTATGTTACTGGACAACAGCAAAACCAAATCCACACTAGTTGGGCCATAAAGAGAGATATATATATGGCTAAGGAAAAAAGTATCTTTATCCTACTGGAGTATATCTGGCTTGTCTTAAGGTGATATTAGGAAGTAAGTTACATCCCTGAAACCAGAGACTAGTTATAAATATCCACATCTAATTCTAATGATTTGGTCTAGTCGTAGTTTTTTGAGAAACTCTACAGGAAACCCAGGATAGTGTTATTCTGGGACAATCATAGTGGCCATAAATTACCATGTGAGCAGTCATGTCCAGCTGATGCTATACATACACATTTTCCAAGTTGTGGTAATTATCTGCATTCTGATTAAGACAATAAGGTATCCCTGCCCATTGAGCTGGAAATCTAAGTCCATGGTGATGACATCCTTTTTAGCAAAAAGAAAAAATCTTCTCTTGTTTTTATTATTCCTGCCTGATGTGTCCATATAATACCAGTTATTATGTGGTTAACGATATTGTCACTGTGAGGAACAAAGTTCAATGCTCAGAATGATGAATCAAGAAGTTAAGAAGAGGCTACATCCTTGAACATACTGCAGAGCTATGTCATTAGCAACTTAATCCTATATTTCTCACTGAGCAAGATAGACTTTAGGTTTAATTTGTTGTTTCCATTTGCTTGGAGTCAAATATACTCTTCAACTTGTGAATTTTTTACAATGCCTTTAAACTAAAAGACTATATAAAACACAACTTTTCTCCTTTATTTTTATATTAACCATCACCATGGTGTCAAGATAAATGGTTGATGCTTGAAAATTTTTCTCCCCAAGTTTCTTCCACCAAGAAAGAATTCAGGGGCTGGAGAAATTTCTCAGTGGTTAGGTAACTTGCTCTTCTTCCAAAAGACCTGGGTTCAATTCCTATCACCCACATAGCTACTAATAACCATCTGTAAAGGCCAGTTCCAGGGGATCTGATGCTCTCTTCTGACCTCCAAGGGCATTCCATGGAATGGGTGCCCCTCCCTACATGCAGGTAATACACTCATTCATATAAAATAAAAATAATAAAAAATATTTTTAAAAAAGAGAAATAAAGAAAAAAAACAAAAAAATAGAAAAAGAGAAAGAAAGAATTCACATATTGATTATATCCTGAATCTCATTGTCAATTTCTCCAGGCCTAATCCATAATTTTATAATTATGGATTTTTTCAACTGCATTTCATTTTTATTTTTACTTATTCTTGGAAAATTTCATACATGTACACAATGTGTCTTCATCAACACCCCCTTACTTCTCCTCCTCTCATTCCCCAGAACTTTTCAGCATGTCCCCCAAACTCATTTTCTCCTTTATAACTTTTTAAAATATTTTTATTATTAAACTTTTTTCATAAGTCTTATATCATTTCTCAATCGAATCTAGAGTTACTTCCCTTTCCATGCCCCCCACCCCACCCGAGACCCTCCCTGTACTCTGCCATACATGTCCTGCATCTTTTTCTGAGTCTTTCCAGAGTTTTTTCCAGTTCTTTTGCTGCTACTGTTCTCTCCTATTTGTATTGCTTCAGCATATATATATATATATGGTTACATATATACATATATATACATAAATACATACATACACATATCACTTGAATCAGAGGACTTTTTTTTTCCTAAAAGATGTCATATTTTCCTTAAAGAAGTACTTGAAGGCTTCTCCTTGGCAAGCCCAAACAACCATCAATCCTGCACTTTTGTGCTCCACGTTGGGGTCTTTCTCTCCCATAGTCCCCCAAATGAAGTCCAGTAATAATGCATCCTGTCTTGATACCCATGCACTGGCCTCCATGATACAGCCGAGGTAGTCCAACAATGGCAGTCCATATTCTGACGAGGCTGAATTCCCATTAGCTGCTTAGTTCACAGGTTGGGTATTTCAGCAGTCCTCAGTCCACACTGGAAAGTTAAAAAGCTATGTCTCATGTCCTTGAGGAGTGCCAAAAGCAGTGGCAGCCACAAAGCGAATGCACCAGCCTGTAAGGATTGAAGACAGGTCAAACAACAGTACTCTCTTTTTTCTTTTTGTCTTTTTACCAAGATCTCAGGTTTTATGGCTGCATTACAGTTTCTCTGGTATTACCGATTGTGCTGGATAGCTTTAGTGTCAACTTGACACACCTGGATTGAGGGAGCCTCATTGGGGAATTGGCTCCATTGGATTGGCCTGTGGCCACATCTGTGGAGTATTGTCTTGATGGTCGAGCAGTGTGGGAGGGCCCAGCCCACAAGAGTGGTGCCACCCTGGGCAGGTTGTTGCATACTGTATAAGAAGGCAGGCTGGGCATGAGCCAGCGGAGCAAGCCAGTGAACAGTACTCCCCCATGGCCTGTGCTTCAGCTCCTGCCTCCAGGTTCCTCCCCGAGTTCTTGCTTTGGGCTCCCTGAGAACTGTGACCCAGGAGATGTAAGCTGAATAAGCCCTTTCCTCCCCAAGTTGGTGTTGGTCAGAGTGTTTTGTCACAGCAATGGAAGACAAACTACAACACCGATTATTTATTTCTGGTAGTACTTTCCTTCTGGATGCTTAAGGCCTCACAGTTAGCCCAGATTAACCAAGGTTTTGTTTTCTTGAAGTCAGTTGAAGATCTGGTCCTCGGGGGTCTCTCGGGGGGTTTTTTGGGGGGTGGAGGGTGGGATCCCCTTGCTGCTTTTAGCTCCTCACCCACCAGTTCCATCCACTTGAGGACAAAATCAGGTCTTGCTAGACCAGGCTTCCTTTTCTGAAGTATGAGACTTTCCTCTTTATAGACTGGACACTGGCTGAAGTCCCTTTAGTGGCTTTCCAAGACCTCCCTGAAAAGGAAGGCTGGTAACCCACCTCTGCAGGACATTTCAAGAGATGTCCTCATGCATAATCCCTTAAGACTTGGTTGACCTCTGAGGGCAAGGAACAAAGTTATCCTCCAGGTCCCTCGGCCAAATTGGTATGGATGTCAGGTATGGTGGTTAAGCATCCAGAAAGGCACCAGCCTGTTACATTGCACCTATTTTGACATCGTATCCTTTGGAAACAAACTGTATGTTATTTCCATGTTTTATTTCTTGATTCGCATCTTTCCATTTTAATCCCATATTACTCTAAAAGACACACACACATGTCCTCCATCATATGCTAAAAACCCAAGGTCTGAAAATAAGTGTTTGGTCACCTCTAGAACCCATGTAGGGATTCCCAATACAAGAACACAGTTGACTTTAGATCGTGAGGAATATAATATTAATGTTGCTCATTTTGTCTTATACCTAGGTACTTGGTACTAGCATCCACAGATGAAAGATACATTTGTCATTTGTTTTCCTGGGACTGTGTTACTTCACTTAGCATAAAATCTTCTAGTTCCATCCATTTACCCGCAAATTTCATGATGTCATCCTTCTTTACCGCTGCATAGTACTCCATTGTGTAGGTGTACCATATTTTCTGTATCCACTCGTCAGTTGAGGGGCACTTGGGTTGGTTCCAGCTCTTTGCTATTGTGAAGAGAGCTGCAATAAATATGCCTGTACATGTATTTCTGCTGTAGGAAGAGTCTGATGGATATGGCTGAGTCAGGTGATAGGCTCATTTTAAAATTTGCATTTCCTTAATTATTAGCGATGTTGAACACTTTTCAAGATGTTTCTCAGCCATCTCTATTTCCTTGCTTGTGAAGTCTCTGTTCCTCTCTTTACTCCATCTTTCGAGTGAGTCATTTGTTTTCTTACTCGTTTGTTTTTTGAGTACTCTATATATTCTGTAAATTAATGCTCTGTCAGATGTATCAGCAGTGAAGGTTTCCTCCCACTCTGTGGGTTTTCTCTACACTTCCCTGGTTGTTTCTTTTGCTGTACAGAAACTTTTGAGTTTAATAAGGTTCCACTTGTCAATTGTTGACCTTATTTCCTGTGCAGCTGCTGTCTGATTTAGAAAGTCTTTTCCTACACCTATATCTTGTAAGTTGCTGCCAACTTTTTCATCTAACACCTTCAGGGTTTTGGGTTTCAAATTGAGGTCTTTGATCCATTTGGAGTTGATTTTTGTACAGGGTGAGAGGTAGGGGTTTAATTTTATTCTTCTACAAGTTTTGCCAGCACCGTTTGCTGAAGATGCTGCCTTTCCTCCACTGAGTCTTTTTGGCCCCCTTGTCAAATATGAGGTGGCTGAAATTGTATGTGCTCAAGTTTGGATCTTCAGTTTTGTTCCATTGATCTACGGGTCTGTCTTTCTGCCAGTACCAGGCTGTTTAAAACAGTCTCCTTTATAACTTTTAATTTATATATTTAGCCCATGGAATCCAGTCAGTGCTACACATATGTTCATGGTGTGGGGTCATTCACTGGAGCTTTGGAAACCTCTCAGTGGCTACAATCCTTTAAAAAAAAAAGACTCTGCCTCCCCCATGGGAACAAAAATCTTTCCAGAAAATCCTGCATCTTGGACTGAATTTCCTGAAAGGCTGACCAACTACTTAGTACTTCTATGACTGGAGAGTTTGCAGTGCTACAGAGCCAAAACCTATTCACAAACTATCTTGTTACAGCGTTCAGGGGGCCACTGGGAAAGACCACCCAGACTCTATTAAATTCTGAATTGTTTATTTAAGCTACATGCAGCTGTCTACAGAATCCAGGTTAGGAAGAAGGGTATTCTTAAAAGCAAGGAAAAGAAAAGAAAAAAAGCCACAATTACTTCACTTGGGTTCCTTGGGCAGGTATTGATTAAGCAAGTTTGCAGGAGCCAGAGCAAGCAGCTAATCATTTTACAATAGTCACATGTTTCTGGGAAATAGGAAAAGGGAATTTTGTAGGCAGAACTTCCTGGAGTTGTTTACCAGACTCAAGCTGCTGACAGAGCAGGTCTCTAAAATGGCTACCTTAAGTAAATTGGAGTTATTTCATTCATTATAATCTGAGGACTTCTTTAACCCCATAAATAGTCACACTTTGCCTACCTCTGTTTCTGAATTAACATTCTTGTGACTAATAAAATGTATTAATTTAGCAGACCACCAGGTCCCACCAATCAGAAGGCTAAAAATGCTGTCAGATTTCATGTGAGACCTATAGTAGAAACCATCCCACTTTGCTGTGACCTGCCTACTGATGGAACAACCAATGTATGTGAAAAGTGTCTTGATTTATGACTTTTTGTTCTGTTACTATAAAACCATAGTGCATCTGTAACTGTAGTGGAACATGGAATTGGGGGTAACCTGAATCTTTGTTCCCCAGCCATAGTCACTCATATTTGGCTCCAGAATAAACTATCTCTTAATCCTTTTGCAGTAAGAGTTATGCCTTTGTGTCAACACCCAACACCCATGGACTGCCAATTGTTCCTCAGCTAGGGATGGGGCTGCAAATGAATAATGCCACAAATCTTTTCCTTACAGAAAATGTCGACTTCATTCACACAAATTACAGCAGACTCTAGTCACTGTGAAGCATAGTTTCTTTAATTCTCAGCATAGCCTTTAAAACTCTTCACATTTTTCTAATGCTTGAATGTGTAAGAATGACTTTTATAAAATGGACTTAATCCAGACTAATGATTTTTGATTAATCCCAGCAAAATTATGTGCTTTTGTGTCTTGTGACCTGGGCACCTAATGTTTCCTTGCCAACCTCAATTTGCTACTCTACCCACAAAAATAATGAATGAACAGTTATGGGTATGCTTGAGAATTAACATATCAAAGTACTGAAAGGCAGGACCCCATCTCCCTTGCACACAATGAAGATTAGGAAGGAAGATTGACCTTGGATGAAACTGAGGTATTCTAGAATTAGGGAAGAGAAGGTCTGTTACCAAACTTGTACTTCCCCAATTGAAGCTGGAGAAAATATTTTGAAGAAAATTATGGGTGGGGCCTGACTCAGGGACACAGTTCTACAAAGATTCAGAGACAGCTTCATCAGCATATTCCAGGAGACAGAGTGATCTAAGAGAGAACTAGGAGAACAAGTATCTTCTGAATTTGGGCCCACTCTTAAAAACTAAATTTAAGAGTCAGGCTTTTTGTTCAGTAATTATAATGTTGGCATAGTAACACCACATGTATGTATGGATGTGTATTTATTTTTAATCTCCTGCTAGCCACAGTAGAAAAAGATCACAGAATTTATCTCATCTGCCTAGAAATGTATCCTTGATACAATAAACAAGAAGGCATATTTGTTGGATAAATAAAATGTGAATCAATAAATCTCAGTGGATCAACAGGCACTGTGAGGAAACCAAAGTGTTAGATACAGTAAATGAGTCAGCCTTCTTTGATGGATAGCTTTCTCAACTTTGGAAACCTAGAATCACCAGGGAAGAGAGTCTCAATGACAAACTGTCTGCATTGGGTTAAGTTGTGAGCATGTCTATGGAGGAGTGTCTTAAAGTTCCTTGACTATGAACAGCACTTTTCCTGAAGCAGGGGTCCTGCACTGATCAGGGAAGAGAGACAACAAGCAAGCAAGCCACCATTTGTCTGCTTCAAGCTCTTCCCCACAATAATTGACCATACCTGGAACTTCAAACTCAAAAAAAGTCTTTCTCCCCTAAGTTGCTTTTTGTCAGTATATTTTATCCCAGCAACAGAAAAGAAATTGAATGGCTTCTAATGTAAATAAGATGAGAAACTCCTCAGCAACAGTGAAAAGTATAAACCAGCCACAACAAAAAGGTTCAAAGACAGAGTCAAAGTCCGTGACAGTAGGTAGCAGTGTCAACGGTGCAGTAGCTTGGTGCACTGGTGCTCCTGTCTGTAAGAAGGTAGCAGCAGCTCGGAGAGAAGGGCCAAGCCCAAAAGAATGGAAGGCAGCACACATGATTGTGATTCTCATTGGTTGTGCTGAATTATCTGGCTGCAAGTATTGCTGAGCCTCAGGTTCTCTGTTTGAAAAGGAGTGTGAAAATGCCTACTTCACTGATAGTCAGGATGAAGTCACTGTATGAAAGCTGTTTAAGAAGCATGAATAGGGGCTGGAGAGATGGCCTAGCGGTTGAGAGCGCTGACCGCTCTTGCAGAGGACCCGGGTTCGATCCCCAGCACCCACATGGCGGCCGAGAGCGGCCTGAAACTCCGATTCCAGGAGAACTCCAGCTCCAGGGGAATCCGAGACCCTCTTCTGACCTCCGCGGCATTGCACGACACGGGTGCACAGTCCTGCATGCAGACAATACATTGATACACATACAGAAATAAATTCTAAAAAATGAAAAAAAAAAAAGAAGCATGAATAATTACAAAACTTACTACAGGTCCTGAGTTCTGTGTCAGGCATCAGGATAACACTTTGCACAGATGATTTATTCTAATCCACAGAAGATCTCAGAGGAAAAAGCACCAACTGGTTTTTTTTTTCTTATTTTTATTTTGGGGGCTTTTTTTGCAACAGTATCTCCCTGTAGCCCCAGCTGTCCTGGAACTCACTCTGTAGACCAGGCTGGCCTTGAACTCACAGAAATCCACCTGCCTCTGCCTCCCAATGGCTGACATCAACTGATTTTTAACATCAGAGGAAGAGGGAAAGAAGGGCTCATCTGGACAGGGGCTGGGGAGGGGTGCTCTGGTGGATGGAGGGTCTATTTTCACTAAAGCACCCTTATCTTTGACTACTGCTCTGAATATCTGTGTCTCCGTGGTTTATTTCACACTTGAATTAGGAAGATGACACCAAATTTCATGATCACCTAGGGAGACTTGGACACATCCCACTGCCAGGAGTTTGCTCTGTTTTGTTTTGACAAAGAATTTATACTGAAGGCCTAAAGGATTGTCATTCCAGTGAGAAATGAGTCTCCTCGGATTCTCTGTGTGGCCAGCTGTTCACAATCCAAGTGTCTTTTAACGGACATAGTGCAACTCCCACAACATGAAAACTTCCCAGCAGCTGAGGATGTGGCCCCAAACATCCCAGAGATATGGAAGAACTCTGGCACAGAAAGAACACAAGCTATAAGTCACAAAATGAGAAGCAGAATTATGGATATTTTATTCAAGCACTTTTCAAGAATTGTGACCTAGGATTTGGGCTCCAAGGCTGACAGATCTGTTCAAAGCCTGACTTGGCCATATATTTGTTATGTGAATCTGGAAATTTTCACTCACCGCTTATAGCTTTATTTTTTATATGCATTCAAAATGGAAGCAAAACTTATGACTCAAGTATAATACTATGGCAATAAAATGAGATGATACTTCTGAAACAAAGTGCCTGGTACTGTTCAGAGCAGATGTTGAGGCTGGTATTTTTTCCTAATAGCTAAGTTTGTTGTTTTTTTTCATCATAACTTTTCTCATTTAGTACTTAAAATTTTAATTATATGCCATGTGTCAGAAAAGTAAAACCTCAATGTCACTTAAACACTAGAAAATATCCAAAATGTATTACCTCTATTATAATTACTCTTTCAGCATAAGTTCTTGCTGAGTCCAAGTCAAAAATCATAAAACTAATAAATACTGGAATGGCCTTCCTTAAAAATCAGGTTCCCATGCCTCTAATCCCAGCACTTAGGAGGCAGAGGCAGGAAGATCTCTGTGAGTTCAAGGCCAGCCTGACCTACATAGTAAGTTCCATCCAGGCCAGCTAGGGCTAGAGAGACCCTGTCACAAGAAGACCAAATAGTAATAGTAATAATGATGATGATGATGATGATGATGATGATGATGATAATAATAATAATAATATAAGGTTTCCTTGACAGTATGGCTTGGTACTGATTCCCCAAATTAGGCTCCTGCACTTGATCTTACAGAGGAGATCCCTGCGAGCCCATCACTCAGCCTCCATAGTAAATTTGCACTTTCAATCCATTTGTGACTTTGGAATCAGCACCAAGCCGTGAAGCCCTGATATTTTCTTCTGCTTTTTGTAGAACTGTTTTAGTTCTCAAGAAGGACTGTTTTAAAATAAAGAATTCACTTCCTCTTGTTCTTGAATCAATACATGTCAAAGGCATCTTTTTGTGTAGAAAAATATTCATAATATATTAGTTTCATTTGTGAATCTCTGTGCTATGGGGACACAGAAAGGAAATTCTCACATAATTGTTATTTTATGGAAATAGCATTTATGTTTATTACTGATGATTTCCTATGGGTAATTTTAACAGTGAAATTTAAACATTGAGATTTATTTGATCTCTCTTAATGAGACGATGACTGCTAACTGGAAATTAAAATTGTAGCTTAGTTATACATTCAAATATTTAATAGGATATAAAGTGTTCATTTGAAATTTTAGTCTAGTTGCATTGGCAATATGAATTTGATATCATATTCTAATTGAAATCATATCTCTGTTCTTATATTTTTCGAGCCATACTGACACCAAACTTCTTCCAGTTTCCCCAGCTGAATTGTGAAGCCCATGAGCATAGAACTTTGAAAGAACTGCTGGAACATCCACCTCTATTCTTAGGCCAAATGTAGCAGTATATCTCCATGTATACCCTTAAAGAGAATGACAATGTCATGATGGGGAAATTATACTAAAGGAAAATATTTAATTCAATTAAATATTTAGTTTGGTGGAATACGTAGAGTTGTCCTGGTAGAATATGGCCTGAAAAATGAGGTGTTTAATGTTCATGTTGAGAAGTTGGGGATATGGATCAGTGGATAAGAGATGCTGTGATAATAAGAAGTTCTGAGTTCAAATCCCTAGTGTCCATTTAAAACCTGGGCACAAGCACATGCACCTGTAACCCTGAGTTGAGGGAGAGAGACAGGCAGATCCCAGGACTCCACTGGCAGGCAAGTCTTAGCTGCAATGTTGAGCTTTGGGTTCAATGAGTGATCCTGTCTCAAAAATTAATTAACTAACTAATTAGTTAATTAGTTAATAATTAGGTGGAGAACAATAGAGGAATGCTGGAAGATTCCTGATAGCCTCATCTGGCTTGTACATGTGAACACACATGGACACCCCCACACCCACCATACATGCATACAAAGATCCATCTCGAGTGTTAGATAAAGCTGGCTTAACTGCTGAGCACTCATTTCACTCTGTGAACTGGGTAGCTCACCTATTTCCTCACTCACATTGTGAAAGTGTCTTGTTACATGCAGTGTATCATAAAGCATACAGTAAATGTTACCAGTTTAGTTCATCTTTACAAAAGTACTATTACTAGTATTATTACTGTCAAAGCATTATTTAATTGCACTTAACCTTAAAAGGGTGAGAATGCAGGTAAGCATTGATCAAATACAATTCTATAATTGTCCTAGTTTGTCTTCCATTGCTGTGACAAAACACTCTGACCGACACCAACTTGGGGAGGAAAGGGTTTATTCAGCTTACATCTCCTGGGTCACAGTTCATCACTCAGGGAGCGCAAGGCAAGAACTCAGGGCAGGAACCTGGAGGCAGGAGCTGAAGCACAGGCCATAGAGGAATGCTGTTCACTGGCTTGCTCCCCTGGCTCATGCCCAGCCTGCTTTCTTATACTGTAACCAATTTATTTTTTCCAAATGAATTTATGAGGTGTTTTTCCAACTGTGAGCAAGCTCTTGGGGGATTATGAATCTGGGGTTGCATTCGTTATCTGCATTACGGATTTTAGGATTCGACATGGATATTTTCAGGCATATATTTATTTCCCTCAATCATGAGCATGGATGTTGTCATCTTTCGATGCAAAGTCTTCTATAATTTCCTTTTACAGNGGGTTTAAAATTTTTGTTGTAGAGGTCCTTGGTGTCTTTGGTTAGGTTCGTTCCTAGGTATTTTATTGTTTTTGAGGCTATTGTGAGTGGGAAGGTCTCCTTGTATTCCTTCTTCAGTTGCTTATTGTTGGTGTAGAGAAAGTCTACTGATTTTTCTAGATTTATTTTGTGTCCTGCCACTTTGCTGAAGTTCTTAATCATTTCTAGGAGTTTCCTGGTGGATTTCTTGGCATCCCTTAAGTAGAAAATCATATCATCATCAAAAAGGGATAGCTTGGCTTCCTCTTTTCCAATTAGAACTCCTTTAATTTCCTTTTCTTGCCTTATTGCCCTAGCAAGGGTTTCAAGCACTATATTGAAAAGGAGTGGTGACAGGGGCCAGCCTTGCCTAGCTCCTACCCTTAAGGGGAATGCTTCTGTCTTTCCCCATTTAGGATGATATTGGCTGTGGGTTTCCTGTATATGGCTTTGATTACATTAAGGAATGATCCCTCCAGTCCAATTCCCTCTACGACTTTAAACATGAAGGGATGCTGGATTTTGTCAAAGGCTTTCTCTGCATTGAGATGATGGTGTGGTTTTTGTCTTTCAGTCCATTTATATGTTTGATGATATTTATTGATTTCATATGTTGAACCATTCCTGCACCTCTGGTATGAATCCAACTTGGTCATGATGGATTATCTTCGTGATGTGGGTCTGTATGTGATTTGCCAGTATCCTGTTTAGAATTTTGGCATCTGTGTTCATTAGGGAGATGGGTCTATAGTTTTCCTTTTTGGTTGTATCTTTGCCTGGTTTTGGTAATAGCGTGATGCTGGCTTCATAGAAGGAATCTGGGAGAACTCCCTCCATTTGTATCCTTCTAAACAACCTGAGTAGTAATGGTTGTAAGTCTTTTTGAAATATTTTATAGAATTCTGCTGTGAAACCATCTGGGCCTGGCCTTTTTTTGGTTGGGAGGCTGCTTATTACACCTTCAATTTCTTCATATATTATTGGTCTATTTAAGCTGTCGATCTCTTCTTGGTTGAGCTTTGGTGATTCCCGGGATTTCAGATATTCATCCATTTCTTCTAGGTTTACAAACATAGTAGAGTATAGGTTTTTAAAGTAATCCCGTATGATTGTCTGGATCTTTTCATTGTCTGTTGTGATATTTCCCCTTTCATCACAGATTCTATTGATTTTTAGCTCAGTTCTCATTTTAACAGTTGCCTTAGTGTGATTATAGTTCCCAGAGACCGTCCCAGTCAGTCTCTGTTGCTTCAATAGCTAAGCCAGAGAAGATGAAGAAAGATATCTTGATTGGTAAATAGAACAAAATAAACTGGGTGTATCTATACCAACATTACTTTCTCTTCTGGATTTTGTAAGAATATGTCTGCTCCTTTTTTGCTATGGGAACAGAGCAGTCATAACCAGATGTCTATATGCATGCCATAACACACCACTATAGACTGGGCAGCTGCCAACTTCTGAAGTTTATAAGCCTCTTTGGCTTGATACCTACATGGAGCCCTTATCTGTAACAAGGGCCTTCTCCCTAGACTTATTTTGTGCAATTTTCTAGAAAGCCTTGCTAAGCTAGGATTTCTCTGTACTGAATTCCTGTATCACTTGTGCTACTTTTTGCACTTGTGTTCTCCATGAGGGAGATGTCATCAGCTCAGTCCTTCTGCATTTACATACTTAACTATAGACACTAGCACAGAAAGGTAAGAGTCATTGTTGATCACCACATTATCAAACTATCCCAAAATTTAGCAATCGAAAAAAGAATGCATAATTATTAATTCTTGTACTGTTTTTTGGACTTGTAAATCTGGAAGAGCCTTCCAATATTGTTTCTGGGAATTATAAATCTGGAAGAGACTTCAAATATTTAGAAGGCTTAAATTCCCTCACAAGCTTAGACCCAAGCTGTAAGGCAGGCTGCCTCTACCATCAAAGACTCATCTGGAACAAAACTTCCCCTACCATCAACCTCATTCATGTGGCTGTTGGTGGAGATTTCAGTTCCTCATTTCTACAGTTTCACAACAGACACCTTGCATTCTCCAGAGCAAGGGAACCAAAGAATCTCTCTCTCTCTCTCTCTCTCTCTCTCTCTCTCTCTCTCTCTCTCTCTCTCTCTTCTTTCATCTCCTAATCTTCAGAATCATAATCATTTCTCCATATTATTTCCCTTAAGAGCAAATCATTCTGTCCACCTATTTAGCCTCAAAAATAATAAAATACCTGGGAACAAACTTAACCAAAGAAAAGATCTCTACAACAAAAATTTTAAACACCTGAAGAAGAAGATTGAAGATGATATCAAAAGATGAAAAACCCTCACATGCTCATGGATTAGAAAAATTAATAGAGTAAAAATATCCATTCTACCCAAATTAATGTACAGATTCAATGCAATCCCAATAAAATCCCCATGAGTTTCTTCACACACAAAAAAAAAATCCTTAAATTCATATGGAAAAACAAAAGACCCTGAATACCTAAACAACCCTGAGCAAAAAATATAATAAAGGGGGGAATCACCTTACCAGACTTCAAGCTATACTACAGGGCTATAGTCAAAAAGACAGCCTGGTACTGGCACAAAAACAGACCCGTTGACCAATGGAACAAAACTGAAGATCCAAGCTTGAGTTTATACAATTTCAGCCACCTCATATTCGACAAAGTGTCCAAGAAGACTCAATGCAGGAAGGACAGCATCTTCAGCAAATGGTGCTGGCAAAACTGGATCACCATTTGTAGAAGAACAAAATTAAACCCCTATCTCTCACCCTGTATGAAAATCAACTCCAAGTGGATCAAAGACCTCAACATGAAACCTAAAACCCTGAAGGTGATAGAAGAAAAAATTGGGAGCAACCTACAAGACAAGGCATAGGAAAAAACTTTCTAAATCAAACAGCAGCTAAACAAGAAATAAGGTCAACTGCTGACAAATGGGACCTCATCAAACTCAAAAGCTTCTCTACAACAAAAGAAACAACCAAGGAAGTGGAGAGAAAACTCACAGAGTAAGAGGAAACCTTCACCAGTGATACATCTGACAGAGCATTAACGTACAGAATATATAAAGTACTCAAAAAACAAAGAAGTAGGAAAACAAATGACCTACTCAAAAGATGGAGTAAAGAGCTGAACAGAGACTTCACAAGTGAGGAATTAGAGATGGCTTAGAAACACATTAAAAAGTGTTCAATTTCGTTAATAATTAAGGAAATGCAAATTAAAACCACTCTAAATTATCATCTCACTCTGATAAGATTGGCTAAGATCAATAAAACAAAAGACACCAAATGCTGGAGAGGTTGTAGGGAAAGGGGAACACTCATCCACTGCTGGTGGGAATGTAAACTCATGTAACCACTATGGAAAGCAGTGTGGAGAATTCTTAAAAGGCTCAAAATGACCATACCACCTGACCCAGCCATACCACTCCTGGGTATAACCCACAAGACTCATCCTACCACAAGGATACATGCACAGCTGTTTATTGCATCTCTTTTCACAATAGCAAAGAGCTGGAAGCAATCCAAATGCCCCTCAACAGACAAGTGGATAACAAAATTGTGGTACATCTACACAATGGAGTACTAGTCAGCAGTAAAGAAAAATGACATCTTGAACTTTGCAGGTAAATGGATGGAACTTGAAGCCATTATGCTAAGTGAAGTAAAACAGTCCTCCCAAAAAACAAACAGGGAATGGTTTCCCTCCTTTGTGCATGCTAGCACTAAATCCCCCAATTGAAAGACAAGCTGAGCAATGTTATTGTTATATTTCTTTTTATCTAAAAGCAACTGTGCTGTTATAATGTGAATCTCTTAATGGGCCCTAGAATTACCTTACCACTTATTTTCAGGCACTGTAATTACCGTGTATGGATGGAAGGTATGTATTCATATTTTAGAGTAATATAAAATTAAAGGAAAAAATGTGAGTTCCTACACATATTTTGGAATTAACATAGTTTATTCCCAGAGAACATAATTCTGGTACATATGCAACGTTTATATAGGCATATTTTGGAGCAATACAAATGGAAGGGAGCAACAACAACATGAGGACTGGGTCAAAGAAGTGATTGATACAGTTAAATTCTTCCCAAAACAATAAACCTCTGAAGAGAAAAAACTTTAAAAAGACTGAGAGAAAGATGCAGGGCACTGTATGGCAGAATCCATGAACTGGGGTGGGGCGGGGGGAAGGGAAAGAGGAATGTGTCTAAATTATACTGAAAGATGATGTATGAAATACACAAAACATCAATAAAAGGATTATATTAAAAATTTTATCAACAAATTTGTAAAAATTATCGAACATCATCACAACTGAGCAGCTACTGCACTGCCGGCACTGTGCTGGGACTCAACACCTTGCTTCATTTGCTTTCTTTTTTAAAACATTTTTAAATTTTTATTTATTTATTTATTTATTTTCGTATGTGTATGAATGTACTGTCTGCATGTAGGTTTGTGTACCCATGTCATGCAATGCCGCGGAGGTCAGAAGAGGGTCTCAGATTCCCCTGGAACTGTAGTTACAGACGGTTCTCAGCCGCCATGTGGGTGCTGGGGATCAAATCCGGGTCCTCTACAAGAGCAGTCGGTGCTCTTAACCGCTAGGCCATCTCTCCAGCCCCTTATTTATTTATTTTTATGTGTATGAATGTACTGTCTGCATGTAGGTTTGTGCACCTGTGTTGTGCAATGTCACAAAGGACAGAAGAGGGCATAGGATTCCCCTAGAACTGGAGTTAAAGACAATTCTTATCTGCCATGTGGGTGCTGGGGATTGATTCCCGGTCCTCTGCAGGAGCAGTCAGCGCTCTTAACCACTAGGCCATCTCTCCAGCCCCTTCATTTGCTTTCTTTTTTAATTTTTGATTGAGTCTTTGCACAACTCATGTAATGGTTCCCAATCAAACCCAGCCCCCTCCATGCCCCAACACCCCATCAGAACTCATGCATTACAACATCTACGCTAAGCCCTATCCTATCAAGCTCCCAAACCCAGACATCTTTCTATGCAAACAGATCTGCTGGAGTCTAGGCAACATATCTAGGAATCCTAGGTAAGGCATATTCTTCCTCACCCAACAGTACTCAGTCCCTTATAGTTTTCACTCCAGGGTCAGTCCCCCGCCCATTTCTCTTGCTCCACTTTGAGACCTTCTCCCCATTGGCCTGGGTCCTGTGTCTGATGCCCATTTTGCCACAGGTTTACATATGAAAGCTTGCAGTCGATCGTAAGTCACTGCTTCTCTGTGTCATGCGCCATCCCAGGCTCTTACAGTCTTTCCAGCCCATCTTCTGCAATGACTCCTGTGCAAGGGTAGGTGAGGTTTAACATAGGGGCCCCATCCAAGAATATATATACTACATGCACTCATTTTTTCCTCTGCCCCTCATTCTGTATGTACAGGTAAAATCGTACATGTGTCTCATAGAAATGGGGATTTTTCAGATGTATATGTGTCTGACCAGTTGTTGGATTCTGCAGTAGACTCCATCTTTTGCGTAGAGTATCTTTTTGGATGATGGGCATATGATATGCTTGTCTATAAATATAAAATTCCACAGTTAGTGTATGGTAAGAAATCTCATTTGTCTACAAATATGACCCTGATGGGCTTTTCTCGAGGCTCTATGTCCTTTCCAGCTCTATGCATTTGGCTGAGTTTACAGTGGCTCTCATGGGTCCAATCCGATTGAGAGGGTTCCAAGTTCAATTAAGTAGTTTTTGACCATCCCCCAGACAACAGTGCCTCTCTACTGCACCAATAGAGGTAATTTGCTGGGCAGCTCTTCATGGTTGTTAGAGTTTGGCTGTGGGTCGTACCATTAATTGATTTTTCTCTCGTAGCAGTGTGCACATTGTCTAGCATTATGAGCACTTAACTTCAGATAGAAAAGTTGCATGTCAGTTCCTGTTCCATTAATCTAAGTACTATCCCTGAAGCATATCCTGTTCTGAACAGTAGGGTCTTATTTTGCATTTCTGGTAGATAATAAAGAGCTTTGTAGAAAGGCTACTTTGTTTTGAGAGTCACTTGGATAGCTCTCACCAACCATTCAAAGGGAAGCATCCTCTGTCTTGCACTGTGTTCCCTGCCACACAGCCTCCAGGTTGCACAACCCGAACACTAATGTTCAGACAGTGTATGTGAATTTCTCCTGGGGTCTCCTGGGTTTTGTCAAAGGCCTTTTCTGAATCTGTTGATATGACCATGTGATATTTGTCTTCAAGTCCATTTATGTGTTTTATGACATTTATTGACCATCCCTTCATCTCTGGAATAAAGCCTACCTGATCATGGTGGATGATCTTTTTGATGTGCATCTGTAAACGGTTTGTGAGTATTTTATTGAATATCTTTGCATCTATGTTCATTAAGGATATGGGCCTATAGTTTGTTTTTTTTTTTTCTTTGCTGTATCTTTACTTGGTTTTTGTATTAGATTGATGCTGGCTCACAAAAGGAGTTTGGAAGTTCTCCATCTGTTTCTATCTTTTTGAATAGTTTGAACAGTTTTGTTTGTAGATCCTCTTTGAATGTCTGGTAGAATTCTGCTGTAAAGCTTTCTAGGCCTGGGCTTCTTTTCATTGGGAAATTTTGTTTCACTGTTTCATTTTCCTTCTTTGTTATTGGGTCTGTTTAAGCTGTTGATTAAATCCTGGTTTAACTTTGGTAGTGTCCATGTCACTAGAAATTCATCCATTTCATTTAGGTTTTCAAATTTAATGGGGTACAGATTTTTGAAGTATTCCCTTATAATGTTCTGGATTTTTTGGTGTTGTTGTCTGTTGTGATATTTCCCATTTCATCTCTGATTTTGTTGATTTGGATTTGCTCTTTCTTTTAGTTAGTTGTGCCAAGGGTCTGTCTATCTTGTTTAGCTTTTCAAAGAACCAGATCTTACATTTATAGATTTTTTTGTATTGTTTTCTTTGTTTCCACTTGTTATTTCTTCTAGTCTCTAAGGTTTGGTGTTCATTTATTCTTACCTTTCTAGAGTCCTGAGTTGTTCTCTTAAGTCTTTTACATGTGATCTTTCTGACTTTTTAATGTAGGCACTGAGAGCTTTAAATTTCCCTCTTAGGACTGCTTTTAAGGTGTCAGAGAGGTTTTGTTGCATTGAATTCTCATTATCATTTAGTTTCAGGAGTGCTTTTACTTATTTCTCAATTTTTTTCTGTAACCCATTGATAATTCAGGAGTGTATTGTTTAATCTCCATGAGTTCCTGCGGTTTTTGGAGCTTCCTTTGCTGTCTTTTGATTATAAGCTTTATTGCCCTGTGGTCTGAGAGAATGCATGGAATTATTTCAACTTTTTGAATTTGTTTAGTTTTGTTTTGTGACCCAGAATGTGATCAATTTTAGAAAAGCTTGCATGCACTGCTGAAGAGCAGGTGAATTATTTGGTGTGTGGGGTAGAATATTCTGTAGATGTCCATTAGGTCAATTTCTTGTAAAGTGTTATTTAATTCAGATGTCTCTGTTAATTCTTTGTCCAGTTGATCTGTGTATTGAAGAGAGTGGGGTATTGAAGTCATGTACAATTATAGAATTGGGGTTAATCTATGTTTTATAGTCCTGGAGAGCTGTTTTTACAAATTTGGGTGCATCAGAATTTGGTACATATATAGTCATGATTGTAATATCTTCTTGGTCAATTGTTCCTTTGATTGGAATGAAGTGACCCTCTATCTCTTCTGACTAGTTTCAATTTGAAGTCTATATTATCAATGCCTGCTTGCTTTTTAGAGCCATTTGCTTGGAATATTTTTTCCATCCTTTTACCCTAAGATAGTGTCTGTCCTTGAAAGTGGGATGAGTTTCTTGAAGACAACAAAAAAGTGGATTTTCTTGTTTTGAGCCATTCTATTAGTCTGTGTCTTTTGAGGCCACTGATATTTAATGATAAGATTTAAAAGTATGTATTTGATACTGTCAAGTTAATTTCTTTAAGTTTGCGGAGCTATCTTGAGTTCCCATTATTACACCCTCCTCTGTTTTCTTTCTGCAACCTCTTAAGTATGCTCATTCATGTCTTCAGGCCTTTGTATTGTTTCTAGTATTCTCTCTAGGGCTGATATGGTAGACATAAATTCTTTCAGCCTATTCATTTCATGAAAAATTTCTGTTCTCCTTCAACCTTGGATAGACAGCTTTGCTGGATAGAGTATTCAGGGTTGGCATCCAAAGTCATTTAGAGCTGGTAAGGAAATTGGTCTGGGAAAAGATTGGTGTCTGCAAGAATGGTAATCTGGATGAGAACAGGGTAGGCTTGTGGAAGAAGGACTGAATGGGGCAGCCGATGGGCAGGTTCCGACTTACCAAATCCTCCCTGGGGCAAGTATGAAAGGCAGGAAGAGCCAGAGAGGTTGGGGGTGGGGGGGTTGATGAGGGTGGGGAGGCTGTGGGTTTTGGCTTTTCAGCTTCCTAGGTTGGGAACTCAACTTCATTTTCTGACCAGTCACAATCATGTATTTCTCATGTGCTCAGTACTTGGAGTTCCAAAGCAACTGTATCAATTATGATGAATTTTTATTTTAAATAACAGAAACTTCAATAAGAATAAAATACAATGAAACTCACTTCTCATATGTAATCTGGGAGCAAGAATATTATAACTGGAACAGTGTCACTACTCCATGAGGTTCTTGATGGTCTGAGTTCTGGTATAGCATAGAGGGTCCTTCAAAAAAACTGACCTTGGACATCAAATGCCTTCCCACACTTAAGGGCACCTGCCAGACCAGGATTATAACCGTTGGTCTTCTGGGGAGAAAGGAGAAGCCAACCAGCTAGTCAGCCTTGGCTGTATAAGGGAGAGGGGCAAAGGGTATGTAAACAGAGAACTCCATGAGGTGGGTCTCTCACTGTTTCATCTTGGGTAGCTGCAGGGAAGTCACAGGGTTCCTGCTAGGAGTCTTTTCTGTATGACCATGGGGCAGGGTGGTAATATTACTGTAAGTAGCCCCCTCACCCAATTGATCTGTTAAAAATCCCAATAAACTTGCTAGAATTTTCCAAACTGTGATTTGGGGAGTTTTCCCTCCCTTTGCCTTTGGGATCACTGGAAGAGGAGGTGGGATGCCAGGCACATGCCTCCCTACCAACAGTTCCTCCACCACCTCCAGAGCACAGCTTCAGTGCCATGGCCAAGCCATGCGGAAAAAAAAAAATTAAAAGAAAAACAAGCACTCCACACAATTCTTGGAACCAGAACAGAGGAAATATTTAAGAGCAGAGGGCAAAGCTATGTGCTAACTGATTTTAAGGAGACATAATTTGAAATTACCAAACATCACTTCCACTAGCATGGTACAATGTTTCCATTGGCTGAAAAGTTCCTGTTAGTCATTAATAACTAAAAATCCTGGGTTTTATCACTGTATAAGAATAGATAGATAGGAGTAACTAGTAATCTTTGTCATAGAAGCCCTAAGAATTACTAGAGGCATTCCAATGTACAGAACCTCTGGGGAAATGATTAGCCTCTCAATTTCCTCAGGCATTGTAAGATCTACTAATATGGTGTCTCAAGACTAGTTACAGGGACTAAATTTGACCACAGTTCCCATTTCATTTTCACATATCTTTGGCTTGCGTAAAAACTTGCATTATCTTGAATGAAAACATAGGATATCTGAAATTTCTAATTTTTCCCCAATTCAGCAGTCTTGTTTCTCAGATGTCCTAGTGTTTTGTGGACTTCAGAAACCATATGGAAGAACCATAAAAGTTCCTAGTTGCATATTAGTGCTAATATCCCATCTATACCCATTAATATCCACACTATGCTATTTCATCAGCAGTATGATATAAAACTGTTTCACAATTTAGTTATTTGTGATTTCCAAAATCTCACAATAATTCATAACAAGCAAGAGTCTTGAGCCCAACCTGCTTTAATTATATATTCCTGCTACTCTTAGACAAAAAACAATGCAATTTTCACTACCTATGCATAAAAAATTGCAAGATATATGTAAACTCTTAAAAGTCCTGTACAGTAACTATAATGAGAGGAAAACACAGGTAAGAACAGGCTGAGGGCATATTTCTGGTCCTCATACCTACAAGTGCGGTTACCAGTGTTCCCAGTTGCCTTCCTTTGTAAACCCAACTGAGGCATGTTTTATCACTGAACCTCTGAGAGATTAAATATCATGCCACAATTAAGATATAAATAACAGGACTGGAAGTGTAAGTTCATTTACCCATCATTCCAAAATCCATACATGTATTTTATCTACCTGGAGAGTATATTTTTTATTTTATTTTGTATTTAATAATTGAAAAATTACCTACTTGGGTGACACAGCTCTGTGTAACCCCAGACCTTTGATTTTTGTCTGATCTCCTCACATAGCAGCACCCCAGACCACTTTGAAAATCTCAGACTATGAGGGGTCTCTCCTGGAACCTCCGGCTGAGAAGTTGCACCTATTTTGAGCTGACCTGAGAACACTTCCTACACCCCATTTCCACATCCACACAGAATGGCCCCCAAACTGAAAAACAAGCATCACTCAGCAAGACTCCAACCTGACAAGTCAAGGTAACAGTAAACATAGAAACAAACACCCATGTAACAAACAGAAGATCAGTTTTCCATACCAAGAAACATGACCAGTACATAATTCCTGATGCCTAAATCTCATCACAGAAACAAAACTTGAATATCCAAGGCAGTGTGTCTCCTCAGAAATTAGCAGTCCTGGTAATGTTTAACAAGAAAGCCAACCTAGCTGATGCACAAGACAATGATTTCAAAATAGCAATTTATAAATATTTTCAAATAACTCAAAAAAATATTAATAAAAGAATGAAGTCAATAAGAACACAGACACTTGGAGACTGAAGAAGACATCAAAACATGGAAATATATCCCATGCTCATGGATTGGACAAAGTAATATATTAAAAATGTCCATCCTACCCAAATTAATATACAGATTCAACATAATCCCAATTAAAATCCCCAAGAGTTTCTTCACAGGCTTGGAAAAAAAGTCTTTAATTTCATATGGAAAAACAAAAGACCCTAAATAGCCAAAGCAGAAAAGAGCAATACAGAGGGAGATCTCTATACCAGACTTCAAACAGGGCTATAGTCATAAAAACAGCTTGGTACTGGCACAAAAACAGACCAGTTGACCAATGGAACAAAACTGAAGATCCAAACTTGAGCACATACAATTTCAACCACCTCATATTTGACAAGGGGGCCAAGAAGACACAATGGAGGAAAGACAGCATCTTCAGCAAGTGGTGTTGCCAAAACTGGATCACCACTTGTAGAAGAATAAAGTTAAACCCCTATTTCTCACCCTGTACAAAAGTCAATTCCAAATGGATCAAAGACCTCCATGTGAAACCCAAAACTCTGAAGGTGACAGAAGAAAAAGTTGGCAGCAGCCTACAAGACATAGGCATAGGAAAAGGCTTCCTAAATCTGACAGCAGCTGTTCAGGAAATAAGATTGACAATTGACAAATGGGTCCTCATTAAACTCAAAAGCAAAAGAAACAATCAAGGAAGTGAAGAGAAAACCCACACAGTAGAAGAAAACCTTCACAGATACATCTGACAAAGCATTGATTTCCAGAATATATAAAGTATTCAAAAAACAAAGAAGTAAGAAACCAAATGACTCACTCAAAAAATGGAGCAAAGAGCTGAACAGAGACTTCACAAGTGAGGAATTAGAGATGGCTGAGAAACATCTTAAAAAGTGTTCAATGTTGCTAATGATGAAGGAAATGAAAATTAAAACCACTTTAAGATAGCAACTCACTCTGATAAGACTGACTAGGATCAAGAAAAAAAATGATATCAAGTGCTGGAGAGGTTGTGGGGAAAGGGGAGCACTCATCCACTGCTGGTGGGAATGTAAACTCATACAGCCACTATGGAAAGCAGTGTGGAGAACCCTTGGAAGACTCAAAATGAGCCTGCCACCTGACCCAGTCATACCACTCCTGGGTATATACACACAAGATTCATCTTACTGCAGAAATACATGCACAGCCATGTTTATTGCAGCTCTCTTCACAATAGCAAGGAGCTGGAAGCAACCCAAGTGCCCTTCAACTGATGAGTGGATAGAGAAAATGTGGTACATCTACACAGTGGAGTTCTATGCAGCAGTAAGGAAAAATGACATCATGAGCTTTGCAGGTAAATGGATGGAACTAGAAGATATCATGTTAAGTGAAGTAACACAGTCCCAGAAAAACAAACAAGGAATGGTATCCCTCATCTGTGGATGCTAGATTTCAAACCTAGTTGTAAGGCAACACTGAGTAATGTTGATGTTATATTCTTGTGATCTGAAAACAACCGTGCTTTATATTGTGAATCCCTTAAAAGATTCTAGAATAAGCTACCATTATTTTCAGAGTTAGGAATTTTTGGTATATGGATGGAGTATGTTGCCTATTTTAGGACTATATAAGATACCAAGAATTGGAAAAAACTAGTTTTGTTATGACATTATGTCTAACCACAGTATTCATTTTATGGGAGTGCTTCTTAGTATTTCTTACACAAGGCTGCTTGAGCTTTTGTCCAGACTTTTTCTAAAATATTATAGAGTAGTTAAAAGTTCAGGGTGGTGTAACTTACCTTTCGGATGCTTAACAACCATCATTAAGCCCATACCAAGTTGGCCAAGAGGTCCTTAAGGGTAACTTTGTTCTTTGCCCTCAGAGGTCACTAGTCCCAGGGGGACTGATGCATGAGGGCATCTCTTGAATGTTCCTGCAAATGTGAGTCACCAGTCTTCCTGTGCAGGGGGTCTTGGAAATCCACTGATGGGACTTCAGCCAGTGTCAGTAGTCTATAAAGAGGAAAAATCTGCTTCCTTCAAAAAGGGAAGCCTGGTCTAGCAAGACGCTGACTGTTGTCCTCATGTGGATGGAACTGTGATTGAAAACCAAAAAGAGGCCAGGGGTTCCCTTTCCCCCCCAAAACCGAGTTACCCTTGAGGACCAGAACCATCAAATGACCATGAGAAACAACAACCTGGGTATTGTGTGGCCTTAAACATCCAAAAGGGAAACGTATTAACCAGAAATAATAATAGTAAGTCCTGAGAAATTGTACTTCAGGTATAAAACTTGGAGATCTTAGTAAAAGACAAAAGTAAAAAAAAAAAAAAAAAAAAAGAGCACAGTTGTTTTGTCTGTCTTTCTGACAAGTGCAGCTACCCTGTGGCTGCCACTACTTTTGCCATCCTTCAAAGACGTGAGACAAACCTTTTCAACCTTCCAATATAGACTGAAAACTTATGTCTCTCCAAGAATCCTCCAAACCTTCAGTGCCAGATGGGGACTGCTGAGACATCCAGCTTGTGGACTGAGCTACTACTGGGGTTTCTGTCTCTTCAGAGTACAGACTGCCAATGTTGGACTACCCAGGCTGAATCGTGGAGACCAGTACAGGTAGATCAAGACAGGACGCGACGCTTACTTGACCTCATTTGGTGACCATGGGAAGGGAAAACCCCAGTGTGGAACACAAGGGCAGAACTGATGGTGGTTTGGGCTTGCCAAGGAGGAGAATTCAAACATGACGTCTTTCAGCCTAATAAAGAACAAACTCATAAGCTGAAGATGCTAAAACCTATGATATATGTGGCATGCATATGTGCATACTTTGGAATGATGCATATTGGAAGGATTAACAACAACAGAAAGACTGGTTCAAAGAACTGACTGAAACGGTGAACTTTTGCTTGAAACAGTAAAGTTCTGCATCAAGAATTTTGAGAGAGAGACTGAGAAAACGATCAAAAACATGTTTGGCAGAATGCATGAGCTCTGGTGGGGTGAGGGGACAGAGAAGGGGGCATGGGTACAGATTTGATTTGTAATTTTGTATGAAATGCACAGAGCTTCAATAAAAAATTGGCTTTGAAAAAATATTTTCAAGGAAGTCAAAAATATTAATAAAATACTGATGGCAATGAGAACACAAACACTTGAATGAAATAACCAAAACAATATAGACTGATATAATTTCATGGAACTGATGATCCAGATTTAAATCCAGCCATGCAAGTTTTGTCAAAAAGGCCTAAAACACACAAAGGAGGAAAGATAGCATGTTCCACAGGTGCTGATCAAAGTAGATAACTACATGTGAATAGGGAAACTGGATCCCTATCTCTCACCCTGGACAGAATGCAACTCCAAATGGATCAAGGACTTCAACATCAGACCTTATACCCTGAATGTAACAGAGGAGAATTTAGGAACTACAATGGTACTCATACACTCAGCAAATAACTTTCTAAACAGAATCCAAATAGTGTAAGCATTCAGACCAACAAACAACAACCAACAATGGACCTCATAAAAATAAAATGCTTCTTTATTGGTTTAGTGGTCTTTGGTAACACTCTCTGGCATCCCAGAGACCATCTGTATACTTGCAAGTGCAATCTCCATACATCTTTCCCATGTTTATATCAGGTCTTCAACAGCAGGGCCTTATTGTCTCTCTTCCTGCAGATATCCCAGTTTGGAGGCAAGGAGCCTTTACCATTTGTGGGGGCTTGGATCCCCTGGCCAACATCTCCTTGGTAGAATAATCCATTGTTGATGTCAGAGCTCCTGTATTAATATATTTTGTTTAAGTGCATAGCTTAATGAGACTTTAGCATTATATTTGGTTCTGAATAGAGAATAATCCTTTTCACAGTTTCTATGTCCATTAGTCAATTAAAGAAGGCAGTTTTACTGATTTTACAAGAGAATACCTCTATAAGAGCTGGCTCCAATCTACAGCTGGAGAACGACCTCATCATCATCTTATTTCTCCTTATTCTATGGGGGGAGTTAAGAAAGTCTCTTGTATTAAAACCTTTGTGGCACCTAGAAGGTAAGCTTCGTTAGGAATCATTAAAAATAGTTGTTACTAGTAGGATCATCCATATGTCTGTATATCCCAAATCTAATTGGCTATTAGCTCTCTCCTTGGAGGAATAACCCACGGCTGATGCCACAATCTTACATCCTCTAATGGTTAGGAGATGTTATAAGCCACACGAAGACCCTGCCATACTTAACAGAAGAAAATGTAAATCATGAATTAACATACCATCCAAACATCTGTGTCTATACCAAAGAAACCTACCATAACAATTAGTACTGTTTAAATACCTATATATCTAATTGTGTGTGCTTCATTAGTAGGATCGAAAGGCTATATATTATACTGTTTAATACCTAAATATCTAATTGCATGTGCTTCATTAGTAGGATCGAAAGGTTATGCCTGGACAAGCTGGCAGCCCATGAAAGAAAACAGCCAGAACTGACGAGAGACCAAGACATCAGCTCCAGAGAAAGTAGAGTGTTTTGGTTCTCATCCACCTGTGCCCCTTTTCTAAGCCTAAGGAACAATCTGTGGAAGAGGGGGCGTGGTAGAATGTAAGGGCTTCGATTGGGGTTAATGGTGAAACTACAACAATATAGACTGGACACTCATTTGATCAACTTGATTGAACATACAACCCCCCCCGGTGGATGGTGGGACCCATGAGCTGTGTGGGTTTGGGCACAACTGCTTGCAAATTGGTTTTACATGAAGGATGCTTGTACTCACAAATTATCACTTATTGTTAAAAAAAATGAAAACAAAACAAAAAAGCAGAGAAAGATGCAGAAAACTTACAGCAGAATGCATGATCTGGGATGGGTAGGGGTGAGGTGGGGGGAAGGGAAGGGGATATATGCCTGAACTGAATTGGAAAATGATGTATGAAATACACAAAGCATCAATAAAAAAATTAAAAAATAAAAATAAAAATAAAATAAATAAAATAAAATGCTTCTATACAGCAAAGAATACCATCATTGAAGTTAAGAGGCAAGCTACAAAATGGAAAAAAAAATATCAGCTATATATCTCACAGAGGGTTGGTATTTAAAATATACAAAAAAGTAAAAATACTAATCATTAAAAAATTGGTGCAAGAAATGAATTAGAGAGTTCTCTAAATATGTAATGCAAATGGTTGAAAAATATTTTTTAAGATGTTCAACATTTTAGCCATCAGAGAAGTGCAAATAATAACTGCTTTGAGATTTCATCTTACCTGAGTGAGAATGGCTAATATCCAAAAACCCAAAGGTGAAAAAATACTAGCAAGAATGGAGGAGAGGGCACTATTCGGGGCCAGTGGAAACACAAACTGGAGCAGCCACTGTGGAACCCAGTGTGGAGAACAATAAAAATACAGTACATTTACACAATGCAATGATATTCAGCTGTTAGTAAAAGCAAAATTATGCAATTTGCAGGAAAATAGGTGCAACTGGAAACAAACATCCCCAATGAGGTAACCCAAATCCAGACAGAAAAATGCTGCATGTTCTGCTTCATAAGTGGGTGCCAGTTTTAAGCCTTTACATAGATGTGCTTCAATTGGAAAATCCTTAAAGGTCGGGAAACTAGTAAGGGCAATGGCAGGCTCATAGGAGTGGAGGTAGAACGTACCGATTTAAAGGGGGACGGAAACTAAGGGGATAGGAAGGATAAAATGGGATGGTGAATGAGTTGACAACTCAGAGTAGGAAGTAAGGGAAAGGATAACTGACAATGCCTTTTGAAAAATCATGTAGAAACTTACTACTATAGAAGCGTCTAAAAAGATGTACATATACAATCTAAAAAGACTTTAAATGTAGTTACCTGGAAACAGGTATCAATGGCCTAACAGCAAATAGAATGCCCATTGCTGGAAATGGACTCCTTCGTTTATAGTTGATTATTGGGGTGGATCCTACAGAGCCTCATACAGTACTGGCTATTGCCAATGCTCCTGGGTATGTGTCAGAACTTGACAATAAGACCCTATTGCTAAAGATAATACATAAATGAGTCATAGAACAAACAAGGAGAAATCAAGCTGATAGTGAATTCAAAGCCTTAGCTCTGCTGGCTAACATACAGTACTAGATGGTATTATGCATGTTATTGGAAGAGGTCATCATCAGCCCTATCCAGCTGTGAACCCTGTGAGCTACAATGACTACTGGCCTGGTAAGATACACCCAGTGGCACAATAGTGGCACAAACCAACCAGCTTCTGCTTTTATTTAAGGCCATCTTCAAAAGTTGGGTCCCATTCCTGGCACTGTTATTAGGACTAAAACACTGGGTGGCTGGAGATTTTGGGCCATAGGCAAGAACCTACTACTATTATTTTGCTAAATCAGCATGCTATTAAACTGACTCCTTATTGTTATGCCCATAGATTAGTGCATCTCTCAATTTTCACCATAAAAACTTCTTCTTGCCACAGAGGTTAAGAGGTTTCACAGTGTGTTAAATGGGCACATATCTTACACTCTCCTCCCAAGACTCAGGCATCATCACCACAAAAGAGGGAGCAAAAATATTTTAAGAGCCAGAGGTGGGAGATGAATACCATGAAACTGTGCTGTCTGGATACCACAGGCTGGTGCACGTAAGACCCCACAGCACTGGTGACAGCATGGACAGGTCCTATACAAGTCAAAACCATGGGTGGGGCAGTGGGCTTGGTCCCAGCACTAGCAAAGCATCCACTGGCAAGTAATAGCTGCTGGGAGGAGGCAAATCCATTTTCTTTGAGTGTGAAACATTGCAGTTTCAAGACTCTAAGAGCATGTAAGGAATGAAACGGGAGGTGGCATGGTGGTGGGCACGGTAGAGGAGGTCTGAGCAGGATCAAAATACATTGTATGAGAGTCTCAATGGATTAATAAAAATATTTTAGTTACATTCCTTTGGGCCCAAGATTAGTAATAAATGATTAAAAGTTCTCAGTTTGTGTTCCAGGTACTTGCTTATTATAATTTATGAAAGAGGGATAAATAAAAGATAACTAAACTATACAGTTTTTATATTGATGTTAAATGTACTTTTGCTTATAGGGTATTAATTTTAAGTTCTACTTTATTTATACCTGAATAAATCAGTGCCAAAAATAGGGTCGATGGTGGCTTTTTTATTAAATTGTTCACATCTTAATGTGTTTTTTACACTATAGTCTTGAAAACAGAGGCTATCTCGATATTAAAATTTAGAACACTCTAATATGACCTACATGTGTCCTGTGACAATCCCAAGTGAAAGGGAGAGAGAAATTAAGAGCATTGAATTTTTTGCCTAGCTGAGTCTGCATTCCTCAGTGAGTCATAATTTTATACCAATGCACTGACCAGCATTATCAAGGAAGATTTAACACACTTTAATCCTCCCCAAATCCTATTTCCCTTTTTATAACTTGACTGTATTACCCAATCCCCAATCTTTAATTTGACTTTTGCTAAACAAATAATTTATTAAGGAAGACTGTAAATCTTAAACATTTTCAGGTGACTCAATTTAAGATTTGTTTCATTACAGTGACAGTTTCTCTGCTCCTCTTTCCTTTCATTGGCTTTGCTTCTAAAATAATCACAATACAACTTGACCATGTTATTGATGTAAAGTTAAAAGAGGAGTCAGGCTGGAGAGGCAGCTCAACAGTTAGGAGCACTGGTTGCTCTTCCAGAAAACCTGGGTTCAATTCCCTGCACCTACATGGTAGCTAACAACTGTCCACAATTCCAATTCTGGGACCTGATGCTTTCTTCTGACCTCTGTGGGCCTTGTATGACACAGGTGAACTTACTACATACATGCCAGCAATACATTCGTAAACATAAAATAAAAATAATAAATAAAAAAGAGAATCATGTCATGGCTTTTAGAAACACAATGCAGCTGTAGGACTATTTATGAAATTGGGTTGTAGAACTATTTTCAATGAGATATTCATATTTCACGAGTCTAGAGTAATTTTAAAGCAAGAAACGTATCAGTATTGTAAAATTTCCACAGGTTTTTCTCTAATAGATAGCTTTCAATTGATTTCAATTCTTTTCTTAATGTATTTTCACCAGAATTTTAGACATTATAAAATATTCTGATATTTATAGCTTCATTTCACAGCTCTTATTTTTGAGCCTTGAGGTTATGATTAGTTCAGTTCCCATAAATAATACACAGTAAACACAGACCTACACTCCAGAAACTTATTCCTATTAGAGACTTTGCTCATAATCTTTGATCAATGTGTTCAAATTAGAGAATTGGGAGATGCTAAAATTTGTGGAAACACAACTTCCCATCACCACCATCCCAAGGATATCTACTTTGTAAACTTCAGAAATGACTTGATGGTTTTGGAGAACTCTCTCAGTAGTTGAGGTTCATGCAGAGGACCTGAGTTTAATTCCTTCCACCCACATCAGACAGCTCAAAACTGCCTGACTCCAGCTCCAGGAGATCCAATTCCCTCTTCTGGCCTCCACAGGCACCCACACACCAATGCACACACACACACACACACACACACACACACACACACACACACACACAATAACTTTGTATGACGATGGTTATGTTAATTAGGCATGTAATCATTTCCCCATCTATGGGTATATTACACCATCACATGTACACCTTAAACATATAGAACTTTTGTTTGTCAATCATGCCTCAACAAATCTGGGGAAAAGTTAGAAGAAAATGCCCACTATGATACAGATAGTATTTCTCTTTGTCTCCAATAATTTCAATATGATCAAATAAGGACACCAGATAGCAACTGTCAAATATCAGAGCAAACAGCTCAGCCGGTTTTAGTTTTCATAATACTCCCAAACACTAGTGAAAACAACATACATTTCACTACATAACTAAAAATAAACAAAAGACATTTTTAAATATATGGGTTTATTCCAAAAAAATTCTTGCTGTCTTTTCCTAGCAACTGCAAAATAAATTGCCTAGGTGTTTTTCCATATTACAGAATCCTCTAAAGTGCCTTGCCTGTGGCAAAAGTTCAACAAATATTTGTGTACTGATCAAGTGTTAGCGATAATAGAGTAAATGGCTTAGACATAAAGTCAATACAAGCCCCAGGGTGTTATATCAGTTCCTTCCAAAAGCTACTTTTAAAAAATGTCCAAGAGACTCCCAAAACTACACAAGCTGTTGCCACAGCCCTTGTTTGGCTCCAAGGACTTGAAGGTAAGACCCTGTTGTTGAAGACAAGACATACCTCAGACATAGGACTTGGAGCAATCGAGTTGGAACTGACCTGGAAGCCGTCTCACTGAAGACCAGTTCTCATAGTTCAAAGGACACTGTGCAAGCTGCTAAGGGAGAAAATTATCACTGATCCAACCCCAGCTTTAAAGCCTGATACCCACAACGACGACCCTCACAGAAAACTATATTGGTGCAGTACCGGCACTTTTAGGGTAGGGAATGATCAACAGCGCCCTAGTTGGACTTAAAGCACCTTCAAGGTGAGGGAACTCATGTGTGGCATGGTAAAACCAGCCAAATACACATGGCTGGAAATATCATATAAGAGAAAACGCGAAGTCTGTCACTGTCCTAGACAAACATAATTTCTCACTATATGCTAAATATGGATCCTTATATTTACAAAATGTATACCAGTCACTATTCATCAAAGAAACATCTTTTCAACAGACATAGAATATTGTAGAGTTCCACAACTTATTACACACAGAGTATAAGTGTCCGTGAGATGCCCAACCCTAAGTGACACATCTACATGCACAAGACCAATGCAAACTCAATCATACAAAACCCAGCATAGAACTGAGGGAATTGGGCAGCATGCTTCAATCCTAGCCAAAGAACTATTGGTATGTGATTACTGCTGGATGAGGGAGAAATGATCTTCCTTAAGGGAAAGACTCTACACAGACTGACTAGACCTCAGTGGATGAACTTTCACTGAGGGATGTCTAGGCACGCTAACTTGACTCAGTTGGCCTTAGCATATATGAAAGAATGCATGAATGGACTACAGATGGGTGAGGGCTATAAAGATTATTAAGATGTTTTATATGAAGTGCACAAAAATTCAGTGAAAATAGATTAAAAACTGCATGCAAAATATATTTAAAATGCTTTAACTGCATCCCTCAAAGGACAATATCCCTAGATAAGTTAATGATTTCACAAATAAATAAATCATATAACATCATGAAATTCTGACACTGTGCAGACCTTCTATTAAAAATGATAAATGGGGGCTGGAGAGATGACCTAGTGGTTAAGAGCGCCGACTGCTCTTGCAGAGGACCTGGGTTCAATCCCCAGCACCCACATGGCGGCTGAGAACTGTCCTTGACTCCAGTTCCAGGGGAATCTGACACCCTCTTCTGACCTCCTCAGCATTGCATGACATGGGTGCACAAACCTACATGCAGACAGTACATTCATACACATACAAAAATAAATAAAATTTAAAAAATAAAAATGATGAATGTACTTTTCTTAAGCCAGCAAGTAGGCTATCTTTAATTAAACCATGGATTTTATACCAGTGTATCTTTCCTTAAATAGACAATCAACTTTTTTCACAAATGTACAAGTTTTTAAGTGGCTATATTCTCAAAGATAAGATATGAAAAAAGAATATATCCAGAAAAAAAAATGACAAAATTTAGAAGATAAAATGGGAGCCTCTGAGGATAAAGAGATCAAAAGTAGGAAGGGAAAGTGGTCTATATTTAAACAGTGAATAAAGACACTATTATCAGTAGGAAGACTGGAGAAAGAATAACACCTCAACAGCAGTCTTCATGTGAATAATTAATCTCTTACTACTTCTATGTAATTATCTGATACAAATGTTTAAATACCTTCAGTTTTATACATTTAATATCTTCCAGTTAACAGCCTAGATGATGAGAACATTCTTTCTTTTAATGAATCAAAATGTACTTCTTTGACATATCTAACTGTTAGTCTTTCATTCCCTACAGACATGTGAACTTACGTTTCTCCCCTCACAGGGAAGCCCCTCTGATGCTGAGAGCTTGATGCCTGGTCTATCATGAAGTCTTTTCCAAATAAGTGTGTCTTCAACTTTCTAAGCTCAGATAAAATTTCAATTTCATGGCTGGGGGGTTATTTCACATCTTCCATTTAATTAATTCTCAAGAATTGTCTCTCAAAGCTGAAAGCCTACAAAGAGGTCAGGTAATGGAGGACATTTGTTGTTGGCCTCTCAGCAGCTGCCCTTCTGCACCTACCACAGGATGTAAATTTCCACTAGAGAAAGTCACTTCTGATTTGAATGACAGATACCAAAACCTCTGCTTTAACTCTTCCATCTAATTCCATTTAGAAGAATATGATCTCATATAAATCTTTTAAAACGGTTCCGGATTTTCTGGGAAAGAAAATTACCTTTGTCCCAGAAACAATCAAGAATTATCTCCTTCCAAAAGAATGTGAGAAAAAAAGTAAGTTTGTGGCTCATAAAGTGTTGGAAACCATTTCTTAACTGTTTAAAGAAGCCATCTGAGGAGGCTACCTAAGAAATACAGTCTTACTGTGGTGTTCTTCTAGACCTGGGAACTCAGCATCTGTCCTCACTAACAGACACTCGGGGACACACACACACACACACACACAGGCACACACACATGCACAGACAGGCACTTACACATGTGTACTTACAAACACATCTGTACACACCAGTTTCTTAACCTCCCTCTGCTTAGTACCCTTCCTTCTCCTCTAATGTTTATTAACTTCAATGCATCCTTCACTTCCCAGTTGTAGTGCTATTTCCCTACAAAAGCCTCTGCCCATTTTCCCAACCAGGTCAAATTTGTATACAAGCAGTTCCTTCATGTTCAAATATGTTATGTATTTAACATAATAGCAATATTTCATATATGCATATTTGTCTATTGATAATCATCTCTCTTCTCCATTAGACCAGAAGCAGTTTGTTATTGGATAGTTTGTCTTGTATAGGTTTCAGAGCATAACATGCAGGAAATAATCACAAATGTTGTAAACCATTATAAATGGGGAAAATGTATCAATAAATTGACAGATATGAGCAGAGAAACATGAAAGGGAGACAAAGAACCCGAATGATACAAATATCAGGAGGTGTTTACAGTGAGGGTTGAGAGTAAAGGTTTAGAAAGAGAACACACAACAAGAAAGCCTCTCCTCCCCAACACCCCGCACACTCCATTTACTTGGGGGTAATGATATCTTCCGAGCCTTACTTTTGGGTAGAATATTTGATCACTGTTATAAAGATTATTAATATATATGAATTAACTCTGAAGGACACTGAAGGTAAAAGGTTGAGGGAGAGAATGAAAGATGAAAGAGTAACTCGTCAAAGAGAAAGCGGCAGAATAGTCCACAGTCAGAGTAGAAGGCAACAGCAGGATCCGATGACTTATTTTACACTATGAACCCAATTTATCACAGAATCTACACAAGAATATATTTCTACTTTCTTAGGCTCCATTGTTTTTTGACCAAATATATAAAAAGTAGGCAATGAAAGAGCAATAGTCTCAAAAATTAAGGTAATAAGTGCCTCGTCATAGTGATTGATTTTTTAATATGCAAGAAGAATGAAACCAAAATAAGATATTGAAGCTTAGTACTATAGCTAAAAAAATTTCTATCTTGTAATATAAGTTCCTGAACAACTTCAACTATGGACTCACTAGGTACCAACTGAATATAAATAAATTATCAAAGAGTAATTGGAAAATATCAACATTCCCAGATACTGATGGTCAGACTAATAATGTCAATTAAGAAAATGGATTTTGAAAATAAAACAGATGCCCTGATGCACACTGGGAAAACAATCATGAAGACTTAGAGCCTCAAGAGTCGAGGGAAGGAGCAGTGCAATTAAGTAAATGTTTGGTGAGTTTAGCCAGAGGCACATGAATCCCTGTAGTGTGAAATGTCAAGCATGAGCACGAGAATGTCTAAAATCCTACAGGACATAGAGGAAGGAGCTGCCAGCTCCTAAGGCAGCAGAAGAGTTAGCTTCACAGATTTACTGACTGCCCATTAGGTACACTGTACTGTGCTGGGTGCTGGACGATTGCCAAGAGTCAGATATCCTGGTGCTTTGGAGAAACATTTTAGAAGGGAAACATAACACATGTATATGTTAAATCATTTTAAGAGCCATACAAGATAAAGAATTAGAATATGAGAATAAGAATCTGGACAAAGAGTCATTAGCAAAGATCTCCAATATGTGACACCTGACTGAATGATGTTGGAGATGGTAGTTGACTTCGCTGTAAAAGGATGTATGGGGAACTGCAAAAATAAAAAGTAAGAAACAAACTTGCAGACATTGAAAGTAAAGAACAGAACAGCCACACGCACACGCACACACACACACCACACACACACACACACACACACATTGGGGATTGGGGATTAGGGAATACACTTTCTTTTGTTATCAAACATTCTTTCATTCTCCAATAATGGACCTTTGGGGTGAGAAAATTCTACTTCCATCCTACTAAGGTTGCAGCCAGGGTCAAGAATTTAATGGATGAAACACAGGCAAACAAATAGAAGAGCATAGCTGAAGCTTTTCATTGGCACAGGTGTCTCATGAAATATTGAAGGCCCAGGGTTGGAGAGACGGCTCAGCAGTTAAGAACACTGGCTGCTCTTATGGGGGTCCCAGGATTTGTTCCCAGAATCCACATGTCAGTTAACAACTTTCAATAACTCCACTCCCAAGGGATCCAATGCCTTCTGCCTTTTGTGGGTATTACATGCCTATGGTGCACTTCCAAGCAAAAAACTCAAACACATAAAATGTGTTTGTTTTTGTTGGTTTGAGTTTTTGCTGTTGTTTAAGACAGGGTCTCCCTGTACCCATAGCAAGACTGGAACTTGCTATATAGATCACCCTGGGCTTTATCCCACAGAGATTCACCTGCCTCTGCCTCCTGAGTGCTGGGATTAAGTGGCCATCACTATGCCTGGCTTATATAATTTTTTTAAAAACTAAAAATGAGGAAGTCAGAGATCCTAAAAACCAGTTAGAGTCAACTGTTTACATGCTGATTTAGACATTGTGGAACTGTAACTAAATATTGGAGAAGCTTAAAGGATAAGAATTATTCTAACAAGGTTTGAACAGAATTCTGCTGGTCTCAACCTGAACATAGATATTACCTTTCTTTTTTGTGCAGGGAGCATGTCTTTCTCACAGGAATTTCATCTTATGCTTTAAGGTATCAGCAGGGATCCGAATGTGATCTTGCACCTGCTATTTTCAGATGTTTTCCACATAGTCAATATGCCAGAGCAGTATATTTTAATCCCTTCCATACAATGAAATTCCTCTAGGAACCACTTATCTTTCTTCTCAGGCCATTTCTTTCATAGGAAGAGTAAGGCATGTACTGCAGTTCCGACGCATTAAAGCATCAAGTTTATTCAAAGTAACGAGAGGTTTCTAATTGTCCAATCAAGGCAAATCTCTGCACTCATTCAAGTTACCAGAAAGGCGTGCCCCTTCCTCTCCACTGGGGTTGGCAATATGTATCATAGTGTGACTGGAGCTTTCCAAAGTCATCATTCAAATGCAGTCTGGAAACAGCACAGAGCAGGGTCCAAACACAACGAGGCACTGGAGTCTGCTCTTACTTTTGAAACATCTAGGTAAAACCTTGCCTGTAAGTAAAAAAAAAAATTAAAGCTTGTAGATCAATAATTTTTTTCTTTTGGGAACTGAGTTTGCCATTCAGTCACTGGCCAGTCTTGGTTTAGGCTGGTATAACACATGGTCATAATTGGACTGCTTAGATAATGTTTTTTTCTGATGTTCTAGATGTGGAGATCTGAAATCAGGGTGCCAGTATGACTAGGTTCTTAGTGAGGATTCTTCCCCTGCTTCTGTGTTCACATGGCCTCTCCTTGATAGGACAGAAAGAAATACATCCCACATCTCCTTTCATTGCAATGAAGCTGCATTGAAGTGGGGTTCATTGCACCTTGCACCGATAGCAACCTGACCAGTTGCTCTCTAAATACCATCATATTGGGATTTAAGGTTTCAGGTTATGAACTTGAGGAGGATATATTCTGTCCATAATGATATGCGAGGTAAGAATAATTATGTTAGAAATATTTCAGAATTATTATGCTACTCAAGCAAGCATCCTGCAGAAATTCCTATGAAATATTTATTCTTGACATTTAAAGAGAGCAACCTAAGTGTGGTTGGCATATATCCAGGATCCTAGCACTTGAAAGACAGAGGCAAGAGGATTGCTGGGCCATGTAATGGTTGCCAGACATGGAGTCCACAGAAAGACCCAGACTCAAAAAACGAAAGAAAGAAAGAAAGAAAGAAAGAAAGAAAGAAAGAAAGAAAGAAAGAAAGAAAGAAAGAAAGAAAGAAAGAAAGAAAGAAAGAAAGAAAGAAAGAAAGAAAGAAAGAAAGAACCGTCTGAAACTCCAATTCCAGGAGAACTCCAGTTCCAGGGGAATCTGAGACCCTCTTCTGACCTCCGCGGCATTGCACGACACAGGTGCACAAACCTGCATGCACACAGTACATTCATACACATACGAAATAAATAAAAAAATTAAAAAAAAGATTCTGTTCCTACGTGGGGCTTATCCCATCTCTAATTAAATTTGCTAAAATCCTATAGTTCTGTAAGGGAAGGAACAGACCTACAGTTGGTGTACCTGCATATGCCCGTGTAGTCCTGCACATGGATAGTCAGAAGAAAAAATAAAGTGTAATGATGTATTTCCCCCAGTACGAAAGACAGCCCTTGTAAATAGGTGGGTTAGCAAGAGCCGGATAGCTATGGCAGCAGAAAGGATGGGGGGGGGGCTTTCCCTCCACAAAGGCAACCTTGAAGTGAATTGCCTGCGCCCTCCCAGTCACCATGATAACTAAGGAATGACAAGCCAATCCTGCCATGGAGAGGCTCAAGAAACAGATATTGAAAAAGAATAGTAGGTCCCCCAAGGGGTAAAAAACAGATACTGGTTTTTAGAAGTGAAGTAGTTAGTCTAGGGAATGGGGCAGGACAGAAGACAAGAGGGTCTCGCACAGGGTCTGACACAGTCTGAATCACTGAGATTTTCAATGATTGAAAACTGAAGCAGTGACTCACACTATTGCTGCAAGTTTAAGTAAAAAAAAAAAAGCTGTCCAAGTCAACTGGCCGGGCCTGCAGCAGTGAATCACTGGGGCTTCTGTTTTTGGTGATGATTCTTTTCCAACGATGGAAGCGAGGGACTTGCTGTTCCATGTGTGCTCNCTTGGTAGAATCTATGTGTGAAGTTGTTACGCTTCGTTACTTCTCATCTCCTTAGCTTTCACATGGAATCCCATGAGGGTTCTTCTGTTTAATGTGGAATCCCACTGCTACGTAGGTGGAAAGCTCATGCATGTAAAAAAACATGATCCCTTTATGGTAATACCCTGTCTGATATCTAAGTGGTCGGTCGATTCTAGAGCCATTAAGAGATTCAAATTATAAGCCGGCCGTTGGTGGCGCACGCCTTTAATGTAGCCACTCGGGAGGCAGAGGCAGGTGGATCTTTGTGAGTTCAAGGCCAGCCTGGTCTACAGAGTGAGTTCCAGGACAGCTGGGGTCTACAGGGGACCTGTCTCCGAAAAAGCACCAAAAAAAAAAAAAAAAAAAAAAGATTCACCTTATAACATCTGCCCACAGTGCTTTCAGATACAATGAAATATAATATAAAGTTGCCTCAATTTTTTGCCCTCCCAACTCGGGATTTGATTTTGTGTCAGCATCCACATATTGAGGGAAAACCATTTGCTTTTTTTTTTCCCCTGGGACTGTGTTCACTTAACTTAGCCTAGTGCTTTGAGTTCCATCCATTTACCTGCCAAAGTTCATGATGTCATTCTTTCTTTTTTTTTAATTTTTATTTTATATTTCTGTATGTGTATGAATGTACTGATCTGCATGCACTCAGTGTGCACCGTGTGTGCACTCTGTGGAGGTCCGTTGATACGAGGTCATGGATTCCCTGGACTTCTGGAGTTCGCTGGAATGGAGTTCAGTGGGTTCTCGGCTCGCCTGTGGGTGCTGGGGAATCAACCCGGTCTCTGTAAGCAGCGGTTGGGCAACTCTTAACCATACTAGGCCATGCTCTTGCAGCCCCCAATAGATCATTTTCTTGTTCTGGTCTGCATAACTCACATATGTGTAGAGTCTTGTACGTTTTTTTTCTCTATCCACTCATTAGATGAGGGGCATTTGGGTTGGTTTCCAGCTCTTTTGCTATTGTGAAAAGACTTATGCTCGAAGCCCTGCCTAGAGTAATATAAAATTAAAGGGAAAAATTTTGAATGCTTAAACATATTCTGTAATTAATATACAGTATATTCCCAAAGGTTATAATTTTTTTTTGGTCTTTTCGCACAAGGGTCTCTCTGTGCCCCAGCTGTCCTGGAAACACTCCCTCTGTAGACCAGGCTGGCCTTGGAACTCACAACGATTCCACCTGCCCTGCCTTCCCCGAGTGTAGGATTAAAGGACATGCCACCATGCCCGGCTTTTTTTTTTTTTTTCATACACATAAAAAATTATAGATATATATATATATTAATCTTTTAAAAATTTTTTTTTTTTTTTGTCGGATTCCCCTGGAAATGTACTGTCTGCATGTTTGTAGGTTTGTGCCCCTGTGTTCATGCATGCCGCGGAGGTCAGAAGCCAGTGTTGGCTTCTCCTGGAACTGGATTAAAGACAGTTCTCAGATGCCACGTGGGCGCTGGGGATTGAAACCGGGTACTCTCCAGCCCAAACGTTCCATAATTTCGATACATGTGCTGTTGTCTAACCAGGCCATAATTTGAGTAGTCATACAAAGGGGACAGGGGAAAACAACAACAACATAAGGACTGGGTTCAAAGATAACTAAATGATACAGTTAAATTCTGCTCAAACAACAAGCCTTTGCAGAAAAAAATCCTTTTGAAAAACCAACTGAGAGAAAAGATTGGACCTGAAACATGATGTATGAAATACACAAAAATGTCAATTAAAAAGACCATAATTAAAAACTGTCCTTTAGGAAGGGAACTCCGGATAGGCTGACTAGAACCCCGTGGGTGAACTTGTGATGAGGAAGGTTGGGGAGACTAACTTGACCAATAGGCCTTAACACAAACAATAGAATCGTTTGCATTTCTGGGGGCTGGGGAGGGGCCATGGGGGGTACCAGTGGGGAAGGGGTTATAAAGGTAAAGATGAGATGGTCTGAAATACAAAAAAAAAATTTAAAAAGGTTAAAATTACAGGGTGGAGAGGATGGCTCAGTGGTTAAGAGCACTGGTTCTCTTGTGGAGGACTCCCTGGTTCGATTCCAGCACCCACCGTGGTGGCTAAGACCCATCTTTATGCTGGGCAACGGGCAGGTGGATCTCTGTGAGTTCAAAGTTCAGCCTGGTCTACATATCGAGTTCCCAGGCCAGGCTGCGGGCTACAGGGGACCCTGTCTGTCTCGAAACACCAAAAAAAAACAAAAAAAAAAAACATAAGAAAATATAACGTGTGCCTTTAAACTGGTTCAAACTAAGTGGACCCAGAATTTGCCTCCTAATTTGTTTGCCGTCATAGTGCTGCTGTTCCCATGGAGCAATGCACGGGTGCACAAACCTACATGCAGCCAGTACATTCAAATAAATAAATAAATAAATAAATAAATAAATAAATAAATAAATATTAAAAAAAACTTACAATCATACCAAATGCTTACTTACATAAAGTTATAAATACAGTGCACCATACACGTCCATCTACTGTTTTACCTAAATGGTTCTTGGAGATTTCTTTACTAAGGAATAGCTAAAAGTTACCTTATCAGAAGTAACTGTGGACTTGCTGAAAGTCATCAACTGACTAGGCTCATCCCCACCCTATAATTCTGCCAGGTGGACTAAAAGGTATTTAGGTAAAGAATATCCCGTTTCTTTAAGCATCTAATTTTTTTCCACATCCTCTTCCCACTTGAGGGAAGTACCATAGCACAGTTCCTTGACTGTTTGAACGTGTTGAATTAACTATTCCAACAATAAATAACGTCTTTTTAGAAGGAGTCCAACACTGCTGCCATTGAACTAGACACAAAAGACTTCAGAGTAACCTCCATAACTAGATGGGCAGGGAAATATTAAATAAATAATTACAGTACAATGAATAAAATATGCATATATGTGAAGAGACAGCATCAAAGGATGAGCTGCACCTGGGAAGTACATGAACTGAACACTTGATAGTGAAAAGATGTTTATGTTTTGAGATTGCCTCCCAGAGAAATGAAGAAGCCATCATTCAGAGATATAGAGCTGAGAGTAACTGCACCTAATCATTATCATCTCCTTCACCCAGGCAATCAGCAGCCCAGTTAGAAGATTTCACCTGTCCCCTTCCACAGATGCCTAATGCCCTTCCACATTGGGGAAGGCCCTCTCCTTTGCTCAGTCTACCAATTCAAGTTCCAATCATTCCTCACATCCACACTGTTTAGGCAGATATCTGAGCATCTAGCAGCTCAGTCAAGTTGGCATGTAAAAGGAACCAGTGCATTAACACTGGGGTTATATATTACAAGTGAAGTAACACAGTCCCAGAAAAACAAACGACAAATGGTATCTCTCATATGTGGATGCTAGTACCAATAACACAGTTATAAATATTTCTTGTGGGGGCTGGAGAGATGGCCTAGCGGTTAAGAGTGCCGACCGCTCTTACAGAGGACCCGGGTTCGATCCCCAGCACCCACATGGCGGCCGAGAACCATCTGAAACTCCAGTTCCAGAAGAACTCCAGTTCCAGGGGAATCCGAGACCCTCTTCTGACCTCCGCAGCATTGCACGACACGGGTGCACAGACTTGCATGCAGACAGTACATTCATACACATACAGAAATAAATAAAAAAATTAAAAAATTAAAAAATAAATAAATAAATATTTCTTGTGGAGAGGGATGCATATTAAAAGAACAACAACAGAAAGATTGCATCAGAAAACTGACTGAAATGGTGACTCAGGAAGGCTGGGAGGGGTGGGAGAGGGACACGGGTGTATATTCGATTGGTGTATATTTAATTGACGTGAGTTCAACAAGTATGCAGTTTTGCCCAGACTCTGTCTACAGGATACATGGTGTTTTAGGACTTAGTAAAAGTAAATATGTGTATATTAAACAACATTGGTTTAAAAGCTGATAAAAACGGTAATGCATCTGAGTTAATTGGTGATATAAATTGCTGTTGTCCACATCAGCTTTAATTCAAAACTGTATAACAATTACTTTGGGATTGGTATAAACATATGTTCTCTATAATTTTGCTGTCATATAGTATCATCTGGTAGCAATCTCTTTCACCTATAGGATGATTTAATTTAAAAATAAAATTGGTTTCCCAAGTTAATCACATACAGTAACCCAAAACAGCATGGGTGAACTTGATGAAATCTGTGCCTTGATTCCACCCTATAGGTATGTATAAAACAACTGCTTTTTTGAGACTCATGGGTCAAAAATAAAAACCTTAAATAAAAAAGGGGGATATAGATAGATATGAAAACTTTTTGTCAAAAAACCTTGCAACCCAAATCTTAAAACTAACTATGGGAAAGGATTTGTATGTTCCAACAGGCCAGAGTATCACCAACTTAATGGCTGAGAAAGAAAATGCAGCTTTGCAGTGAGTAGGATGTACCAGAAAGTGCCAGCAGAAGGATTGACTCCTCTGGGCATTGAAGGGAAGAAATGCCTCAGATTGCTGCAGACATCAGGCCCCTCTGTGGATCCTACTAGTAACAACTATTTTTAATGATTCCTAACGAAGCTTACCTTCTAGGTGCCGCAAAGGTTTTAATACAAGAGACTTTCTTAACTCCCCCCCATAGAATAAGGAGAAATATGATGATGATGAGGTCGTTCTCCAGCTGTAGATTGGAGCCAGCTGTTATAGAGGTATTCTCTTGTAAAATCAGTAAAACTGCCTTCTTTAATTGACTAATGGACATAGAAACTGTGAAAAGGATTATTCTCTATTCAGAACCAAATATAATGCTAAAGTCTCCTTAAGCTATGCACTTAAACAAAATATATTAATACAGGAGCTCTGACATCAACAATGGATTATTCTACCAAGGAGATGTTGGCCAGGGGATCCAAGCCCCCACAAATGGTAAAGGCTCCTTGCCTCCAAACTGGGATATCTGCAGGAAGAGAGGCGATAAGGCCCTGCTGTTGAAGACCTGATATAAACATGGGAAAGATGTATGGAGACCGCACTTGCAAGTATACAGATGGTCTCTGGAATGCCAGAGAGTGTTACCAAAGACCACTAAACCAATAAAGCAAATATAGGTCTCCTTGAGTCAAGCAAGACTCCTCCGTCAGCACCAGCTACACCTCATCTGCCTGGAAATACTGTGCAGCAGTGGCAGCCATATGTCTGTATATCCCAAATCTAATTGGCTATTAGCTCTCTCCTTGGAGGAATAACCCACGGCTGATGCCACAAGCTTACATCCTCTAATGGTTAGGAGACGTTATAAACCACACGAAGACCCTGTCATACTTAACAGAAGAAAATGTAATTCATGGATTAACATACCATCCAAACATCTGTGTCTATACCAAAGTAACCTACCATAACAATTAGTACTGTTTAAATACCTATATATCTAATTGCGTGTGCTTCATTAGTAGGATCGAAAGGCTATATGTTATACTGTTTAAATACCTATATATCTAATTGCATGTGCTTCATTAGTAGGATTGAAAGGTTATGCCTGGACAAGCTGGCAGCCCATGAAAGAAAACAGCCAGAATTGACTAGAGACCAAGACAACAGCTCCAGAGAAAGTAGACTGTTCTGCTTCTCATCCACCTGTGCCCCTTTTCTAAGCCTAGGGAACAATCTGCAGAAGAGAGGGTGCGGTAGAATGTAAGGACTGCGATTGGGGTGAATGGTGAAACAATATAGACTGGACACTCATTTGATCAACTTGATTGAACATACAAGCCCCCCTGCTGGATGGTTGGACCCATGAGCTGTGTGGGTTTGGGCACAACTGCTCGCAAATTGGTTTTACAAGAAGGATGCTTGTACTCACAAATTATCAGTGTTAAAAAAAATGAAAACAAAACAAAACAAAAAAAACAGAAAGATGCAGAAAAGTTATGGCAGAATGCATGATCTGGGTTGGGTAGGGGTAGGGTGGGGGGAAGGGAAGGGGATATATGCCTGAACTGAATTGGAAAATGATGTATGAAATACACAAAGCATCAATAAAAATAAAAATAAATATTACACAACATTTTGTTAACTGAAATAATTGTTTTGTGGTTTATGATTTTTCATGTGGTAGAAATCTATAATCTTGGTGAACAACAAATTCTAACTTTTTAATGAATGTTAAATTTTCTTCTTTCTAAGTTATTTTGAATAACAGTAGGAAATACATAGCATTTACCAACAGACATATGTATTTCCCTTATTGATTTATGTGACTGTGGATGATTTTCTGTTTATAAAATGTAGATGATATCTTCTTTGTCAGTAAACATGGGGCTTAAACCAGCTAAGAATGATAAAGACCAAACAGCAAAGACAGAGGCAGAAGTCAGAAGCCGGACCATATCTTCCCAAGGTGACTACCAAAAACAAACAAAAAAGCAAACAAGAAACCTGAAAAAAGAAATAAGTAACATAACAATAACGAACTCTACTTTAAGAACATACTAGTGTGCTCTTAGAAACATCAAGAGAAATTGGTGAAATGATTTAGAAGAATAAGAATGTTTATGTGGTATCTAATTATTAAATTTCTTTGTGAAAGTCATGCTGGAGAGATGATTCAGTTGTTAAGACCACTTGCTGCTCTTGAGGAAGACCTGGTTTGGTTCCCAGCACACACATGGCAGTTCATAACTATCTGTAACTCCATTTCCAGGAAATCTGATATATTCTTCTGGCACCACAAGTATTCGCCTACATGGGAGGCACTTACATAGACACAAGCATGTGAATATACACATACAATAAAATAAATAAATCTTTCAAAATAAATGTGTAAGTCAATAGCTCTCTTATATTCTAAGAACAACTAATTAGGAAATATAATGTAAAGTCCTATAATAATTAAATATAAATTATATAAATAGCTAAGTTTGTGCTTAAAAAGAAACGTATAATTACATAACACAAGAGCGAAATCCTGCTAACGTATAGCACATGGTGCCCAGAAGCAATGAACTAATGCTAGTTTCCTTCCTGCAGACTTCGGGGATTCTAGGGACAATAAATTCAGCTATGTATGCCGCCTGAACAGTCGCATCATTCTCTTCCATCAAAACAGTTGAAGTAATTACCATTAAGAAGGAGGTTGAAAAATACCATTAATTCTATTCGTAGGGCAAATTCCATGAATGAAAAATCTAATGAGGAAATTAGTTTGGAGTCTCAAACAGGCCATTTGTTTACAAAGAAGATGAAAGGAAACCCAACAATTAACTACCAGGATTCAGTGATTAGAAGAGAGATATGAACAGCTCAACTCTCAGCAAATCAATTCTAGCCATGTTAAGAAGTTTACTTCTCTGGAAATGGAAAGTTCAAGGGAAACCAAACCAAGCAAACAAAAAAGGATAAAGTTCTTTCCATTTATAGCTGGAAAGTGCAGCACACCTGTTTTGAGAGTGTTAGGTTCATTTTTAATTATCTTCATGGATTTATATCTGGTTTAATTATATGATCTGGATATTATGGTAATAATCTACATTTGCTAACTATGTTGCACAAGATAATTATTGGTTGGTTTTAATCTAAAAACAGAGGAAAAATGTTTAATCATAAGCTAAATTGGTCATAATTGTACACTTCTTAGAAGGAATTGTAATAATAGGAATTTGGCTATACATGGCGTTTCTGATTGGAAGGAAAATGACAGGCCTCCCATTCCATTCCTATGTTGATCACGTTGCTACATGGGAGTGGAGATATTGTTTCTATTCAGACTTCTGTGACAGAATCTGATATTCCTCTTCCAATGCATGTTAACTCTGTTTTCCCCAAGCCCTAATTTTTAGCTTACCTCACTCCCAATGGTGAAAAGAAAAAGATCCAACACTCCTTAAATTAAATATGATCATATTTAATGACGAATTTCTAGTTGATGCCTTAAAAATGGGGCTCTAAAGTAATAGAATACTCTTGGGCTGGAGAGATGGCCTAGCAGTTAAGAGCACCAACTGCTCTTGCAGAGGACCCGGGTTCAATCCCCAGCATCCACATGGTGGCTAACAACCGTCTGTAGCTTCAATTCCAGGAGAACTCCAGTTCCAGGGGAATCCGAGACCCTCTGACTTCTGCGGTATTGCACAACATAGGTGCACAAACCTACATGCAGACAGTACATTCATACACATAGAAAATAAATAAAATTAAATTAAAAAAAGAGAAGATCTAAAGTAATAGAATACTCTATAGCTGGTAAACTTTATTCATATACATGACAGACAAATGAACATTTTACTCAAGTCATTGTTATTTTGAGTATTTACTGCCATTGGAAGTAGTTAGGCTCCAACAAAAATAATATCAAAGAAGTAAACAAAAAATAAGGCTACCTTTATGTTAGATAAGAGAAATTACATAGAATTTAGTGATTTTGAAGTCTTGTTTAAAGAGAAACTTGGAGATCCTATAACCAACTGCTTCTTTTATTGTCCAAGACACTTAAATTTATAGTTATTGCTGATATTGCTGAGTCACTGTAACACGATAAGAGATGCCATTGAACAACCATTAACATTTGGTAAATGATTTCAGAATATTTGATTCTGACATATGGAATAAGAAAAACTACTTGGAGAGATGAGACTCAGAAATTATATATATATATATATATATATATATATAATGACATTGTTGTATATATGTGCACAAACACACTAACATAAAATAAAAAGAATAGCAAATAAAATTCATATGTTAAGCTAATATAGAAAGGGCCGGAAGAAATAAGAGACACTTATTCATGATATGAAGAAAAGCCCTTGAAGTGTTATTCTATATTATTATGCATGCTCCTCAGTGGTATAAGCTTTGTTACTGTCTGTGTTGTCATACCATGCCTGCTCCCATTGCTTGAACTCTGGGCTAAAACATTTTTTTAAAGTAAAGGCCCTGGGTATTCAGCACCACAAAAGAAAATAAGTAAATAATATAGTACAGGGATATAGTATAGTGAAAGAATGCTTTCCAAACTGGCTCACAATCTTGGGTTTCATACCCAGTACCACAAGATATATAGATAAGTAAGTATATAGATAGGTAATAGATAGGTAAATATATAAATAGATAGGTGATGCAGATAGATGATAGATAGATAGATAGATAGATAGATAGATAGATAGATAGATAATAGGCAGATAGATGATAGATTAGATAGATACATAATAAATAGTAATTTTACCAGTGAGTTATTTTACAGATTAAATTTCTAGTTGACACATCAGTGCTCTCATTTGTCATTGTTCTTTAAACTACAGACTTTTAGAAGAGTCCAGTGAACTAACTGGCCCTTCAGCTGAAGAAAAGATTGTAGGATTAAGAGACTACCCATAAAGAATGTTTCTGTCTCCTTGAAAGAATCATGAAATATTACAGCTGTGGATCCATTTCTAACCTAATAACAGAAGGATTGACTTTTCAGTAGATAACAGCACCTGTCCGAGTCCACCTTTTCATCACAGGATCAGTAAAATGGCAAAGGATCTAAAACAAGTTTTTTTTTTTTTGTCAGGTAGCAGAAGTGAACATCCTGCACATCAGAAATCAAAACTAAAAGGCAGCTGCTTTAATGATCCATGAAAGAAAACAAAAAGAGATTTTAGGCAAGCACAACACTTCCAAGAATGCTGACCATATTTAAACGCAGGTGGGGTTTTTCTTCCCGTTAGAGGAAGATCTGCTTACTTAGCAATAACACATACTTTTTAATTTTAAAAAAGCTTTTGTTCCTTATTCTATGGTATTATCATAGAGGAATTCATAAACAGATATATTTGGGGTCAACATCAAAAAATAAAATAGATTCTATTTACAAGTCATGTCTTAAATCAATCTGCAAAAATTAAGGGTTTCATATTTGACTACAGCTGTGTGAAGGTTTTCTTGTTTTTATCATTAGGTGACCATACTTTTTAAAAAATGGCTTATTTTAAAACATATTTATTATTTTTATTTTGTGTGTATGAGTCCATTGGCTGAATGTATGTAAATGCACCAATGTCATGCAGTGCCCACGGAGGCCAGGAGAGAGTGCCAGATCCCTGAAACTGGAGTAACAGGTTTTTAGCCACCATAGTGTCAAACCTGGGTCTTCTACAAGAGCAGCCAGTGCTCTTCACCACTGAGCCATCTCTCCAGCCCCCAAATGGCATATTTCTAACTTCACAATTGGAAATAGCTTTGAACATGCAGAAGAGTTACCATGACATTGTAGAGATGCTTGTATCTGCCTCAGATTTATCCAATGCCAATAATTTGCTTGTTTTATTTCTATTATTTGCCTTCTACATTTGTTTCTGAGTCACTCAGCAGTACAAGTTACCTGCTGTGCGATCCTCTCTGTGAATACTCCTGTGTTTCCTAAGAACTGGGATATTCTCTTCTTCAGCCACTGCATAACTTCTATTAGTGATGTATGCAGAATGCTGCAAATCTGTGACCTGAATGAAAGCAAAGCCTGGCTACCTTTTCTGCTCCCTTCTCAACAAGATCATGGCCTACACTTAATTGTCACATTTCTTGAGTTTCCTTTATGTAATTATCCTTGATCTTTTAAAAATTTCTTGCATTCTTGATTTAAAAATGCATGGAAACTATTGTTTTAGGAAACAGAGATGGAACTCAATTCTATTTAAACAGAAAGGGGATTTAGAAATGCTGGGATGAAATCCTGGAAACAACTTAGAGGACTTCCATTAAAGCATTTAGGCCAAGTCCTTCTAACTGGCACTTGGATAAGTGAGGCTCTTGCCTCCCACAGTGCCTGAGAGACAGCAGCCTTTTTTAACTTGATTATATGCCAAAAATTGGTATCCAGATCCTTGAGAAAGAACATGAGGTGCAAAACACTGGCATTTTAAAGGTAAAGAAAAAAAAAAAAACTCTACAAGTTTTGTCAAGCAAAGTCTCCTTAAAGGGGTCAGTTAACGGAAGAAAGCTATGTAAATTTTGGTCAAATTGAAGAGAGTGCCAAGGCTACCTAGACCAGTATAATCCCACAATGGCTAGAATTCTCTGGGTTCTCCAACTGCACCTCCCATCCCTCTGTGGCTATCTTTGTTCCTGACTCAATGCGTGACACCTAAGCAAAGACTGGCCATTCATTTTATGACCTGTCATTAGAGAAATTCTGGGGTGTTTCTAGAAATTTCTTTAAGCTTTGTATTCATTCTTCGTTTTTCAAATGCTTCTGAAAATCCAAATATCACCTGGAGAGAGATCTTCATAAACACCAAATTCCAGAGATATAACTAAAGTATTACTTCATCACAATGTCAGGAATTAAGACTTAAGCATCTGTATCTTAATGCAATTGAAAATGCGACCAAGTGAGATGATTTAGGTATCTGTTTCCTTAACATCTCGGTACCAAAGGACCATGTTTTAAAGGGCTCAACCTGTATTTATTTTTGAGATGATTTCACACTACTGTTTTAAGCTAATTTTAATGTATAAAAAGGATTCATAAGCCATTTCCACACAGAAGCATCCCTGTGGTGTTATTGAGCACTGGACTTAATCATACCCTCTTCTGCTGTAGCCTGGAGGTTTTATGGGACTCTAAGAACAGGGCCTGCTGAGATTTTAAATGCAGCCTCAGCTACAGCTCTGTTCTGAAAAACAGAGGTGTTGAGCTATTCGCATTTGTATCAATTACTATTAAAGTAAGAGTTTGGTCCAAACAGACCCTCTGGAGTAAGCCCATGATTAAGAAAAAAATCACATGGTGTTTTCCTTTTCACACACTGTAGATACAGCTCCAGAGTGTGGGGCAACATCTTACCCCTAGGGAGATTATTTTAATATTATGTTTTTATTTTATTTGTATAGGTGTATTGCTTTCATGTATGTAAGTGCACCTGTGTTGTCCAATGCCCAAGGAGGTCAGAATGGGTATCAAATCCCCTTAGGATTGGCGTTAGGATGGTTGTTAGCCACCATGTGAGTACTGGGACTCAAACCTGGGTCCTCTGAAACATCACCCAGACAGCCTTGAGGAATCTTTTTAGTTTAGTTTATTATTTTATTTTATTTTATTTTATTTTATTTTATTTTATTTTATTTTATTTTATTTTATTTTATTTTGGGTCTTTTTGAGACAGGGACTCCCTAACACCATAGTTGGCCTGGAAATGGCTACTTCATTATGTAGAACAGGTTGGCCTCAGTCTCACAGAGGTCTGTCTGCCTCTGCCTCCTGAATGCTGGGGTCAAAGGCATGCACCCCCACTCCCAGATTTCTTATGTAATCCTTAACCCAGGTACAGCTTGTTTTCTAGGTACTTCAGTTCATATTATGTTCTAATACATCTCTAAGGAGTGAGGGAAACCGTGGATATTAGTCTTTTCTTTCAAACTGTAAAACTTGAAACTTAGTTTATGAGAAGGTATTCTAATCTTTTGACCCCACCACATCCTATAAGACTTTTGTTTAAGGAAAGGCTCTGATGCATCCCTGAGCCTGATGGCTTGGAGTAATGAAGCCCTTCTCAGTTCATGAAGATTCTTTTAAGCTAGCCAACTGGAAGAGACTGTGAGTTTCCTTCCCATCGATGGGGAAAAGACACAGTTCTCTTGCATTAGGGATAAAAAAAAAAAATCCCACACTTCTGGGTTATTCATGTACTTGCTGGATCTGACTGACCACGCAAGTCACCCTTTTTTCACAAGTAAAATCTGCCTTGCCTAGTTACTTTGGCTTTGTCTTCCTGTTCTTTGTGTGGTATTGATGGGGTCCTTGCACATGGGATTTTATTTCTAACAGGGTTCTTGTGTGTTATTCTATTTAATTCCAGAATGTTCCTATAAAGTAAATAATGAGTGTCCCCGTTTTGTAGATGAAGACACTGAACAGAGAAGCTGACCTGCTCAAGACCACACTGTTAGTGAGTCTTGGAACAGGGTTTCAAATGCCAGGAGGGCTTCAAATGCCAGGAGCTACATTCCCTGACCATGAAGATACTGCTTGAAAAGCGGGGTTCAGCACTGACCCGTGGCCCCTGAGGACATTATCATTAGAGACACTGGGGTCTTACCAGAGGACCAAGGTTGTACCGGATACTGTCTACTGTTGTCACATGGATTAAGGCCAGAGAAGAGGCTAAGCCTCTTGCAATGCACAGAAGTCACAACAGCCAGCCTGGGCCCAGCTCAACATGACAGCAGTGTTCATGGTAGAAGGCCAGCTTTCAAATGAAGGTCAAATGGTTCCTATAGCAGGCAAGACTGGAGTTCACGATCCTTCCAATCAGACCAGAGTCAGAAAAGATCACTTGCTCTAGGTCAAATTAAAGAATGGCATGGCACTAACACAGGAGTAGAGACTTTGCCTTTCAGCCTGAGCTAGCTTGTCCTGAAGAGCAATTCTGACGCAAACACTACGAGGTACTAGTTTAAAAAGCAAAAACATATGAATATGTATATACACACATTTCCTGCAAAAAATGCCTTGTGCTGTTAAATTGGAAAACTTGTACTGTAAATGTTAAGGTCTCAGGAGCAGTAAGAACCTAGAAAGAATGAAGTCTCTCTAGAATAATAATGAGCTTTGATTTAATCAACTATTTGATCCAGCTGCATACCAGTGCTGCTGAATATAAAACTGTCTGTTTCCTCAGAGTATCTCTGATCAAGTCAGCTCTAACCAATGTTTTATTTCATGAATAACTGTTTACTTTTTCAAATATATTTCATTTCAGAGCAAGACACATTGAAATGTTAATTTCTGAAAAACAGAGCCAATTCCTTTTTTGCTCATTAAAAACTAAATGTCTACTTAATTATAATTAAGAGGACTTCCCTGATTTAGAATTGAATTTAAATAAAAGTAAAACATTCAAATATGGCAAAAAACTGAAGACGTTATTAGAATCAACATAATTTTACATTTCTTTCTGTTTTTAACTCCTGAATTCTAATTGGAGTAAGAAAAATGTGGAAAGATCCTATCAGAGATTACATGTATTCTTTCTTTTGAAGAATACAGCTGATGAATGTTAAGAAAATATCAAAAGATTATTTTGTAACTTTTTAAATTAATAGATTAAGTGGACACTTCTTCCTCACCATTCACAGTCTACATTCCAAAATTAGTATATATTTTAAATGTTTGAGAGAGAGAGAGAGAGAGAGAGAGAGACAGAGAGAGAGACAGAGACAGAGAGAAAGGAGTCATTGGGGACTAAGGTGATAGCTGTGTGTAGACGAGCTTGCTGTGGGAACATAAGGACATGAGTTGGGAGCCTCAGCACCCAGTACAAAGATCTAGTCATGGTGGTGTGAGCCTGTAATCCTGCAGCAGTAGAGAGAGGGCTACCCCTGGGCTTGCTCCAAGCTCCAGATTCAGATTCAATCAAAGGCCCTGTCTCAGAAGATAAGGCAGATGGTAACAGAGAAAGACACCAACATCAATCTATGGCCTCAGCATGCACATGCACCCACACATACATGTGACCACACACATAAACATATCCACACATGAACAGGTACATATGCATACACCACACACTCACAAAATAATAAAGTAACATTTTATTTAGTTCTCTGGAACAATGACAATAAAAAAAACCACTGTGATTCTCCTGAATGCTAAATCCTTTTTCTCAGAAGCCAAATACTTTGCATTCTTCTCTGAAGTATAGCAGTTCTCACTTGCTAACAATAACTTCCCATCAAAGGTAAAATGCTGCCCTGTACACCACTTTTCAAATTTAAAGTTCTTATTCATGAGCAATCAATGTGCATTTACATTTTTAAAGAGGAAGGAGTTATTACCAAGTGAAGCAATTTCGAGGAAAGAGTTGTAAAATTTTACCTGCTGCATTCTATTTTTTCCACAGCTGAGAGCCCTGATTCCTAAGACCTGATTTTGTAAATTATCATAGGTACAGCTGGGGCCACATGCCAGGACCCTGATTCCCTAAGGCCACTTGCACTATCCCTTGGGAGAATAATTAGGTTTATCCCCATTCAAAAGATGAAATTCCAAATATGGGCTAAAGAACCAAACTAGCTATTGTGGTCAACAGATGATGAAGAGGTTGAAGTCTAAGAAAAGTAAGAAGTGGAACAGGGAAGAATAATCTAATAAAACATGGCACAAACAGCAGTATAGGAATGTCATCTTTACTTGCTTTGAACAAAGAGACCTGTAAGTAAATAACCTGAAATAAATAAATAAATAACCTGAAAATGGGTTATTTAAGATGATCTTCAAGTGGGAATGAGACTTCAAGAGAAAGAACACAAATGGGATCTTTCTGGTAGAGAATTTTCCTAAATAAACACGGAGAGATAGAAAATCATCTATCATCATTAGTGAATAGAGAAAGGTTTATAGGGATTTTAGAGTCTCTTAAGGTGTTGATGACATGTCCTTCCTGCCACAAAATTCCCTGCCCCCAGGCTCAAGTTTGAAATGTTATTCTTTAGCTGGTGGTACTTTTGGGGGAAGTGGAGGCTACAAACCTTTAGGAGGCAGAGCCTGGCTCATGGGCGAAGGTCGGTAAGACCCACTTATTAGGTTCTGCCTGATCCCAGGTTCCTGTCTCTCTCTCTTCCTCCCTGCCCTCCGTCCTGGGAACAGCTGTTTCTAACCCGACTTCTGCCATCATGAGCTGCTTCGCCCTCCCCACCAAAACAGGGGTTTGTCATCATGGTGGAAATGCGACTTCTATGGAAGTCTACTTGCTGCTGAAAGCAAATGATAAATGAGGGCTGGAGAGATGGCCTAGCGATTAAGATCGTCGACTGCTCTTACAGAGGATCCGGGTTCGATCCCCAGCACCCACATGGCGGCTGAGAACCGTCTGAAACTCCAGTTCCAGGAGAATCTGAGACCCTCTTCTGACCTCCGTGGCATTGCACGACACAGGTGCACAAACTTGCACGCAGACAGTACATTCATACACATACAGAAATAAATAAAATTTAAAAATAAATAAATAAAAGCAAATGATAGAATTTATAAGAACCATTTCTTAACCATGATCCCTAAGGCCATTTTACCACTAAGTGCATAAACACAGGCATGAAGGAAGTTTTGTTTACATGTTTCTAGAGATTTGTTGCTCTTGTCCATGTTGGAGAGCCCAGGTAACAGCATGAAATTTTACGACATTTTTTTACTGGCATTGGGCTGAGAGATGGCATTTACTGGCATTTACTGGAGATGGCTCAGTTGATAAAGTGCTTAGGTACCCCTTGAGAAAGAGTTTAGGATTGCGTTTTACCATTCCAGTTATTCGTCTAAAGAGATGGTGATCTGTCATTTAATCAAATACAAGACAGGACCCTAATCAGGTATTTATAGAGAAAGAAACTGAAACACAGAGAGGCTGAGGAGTCTGCGGGTGGAGCTGCAAAGTAAAGGCTGGATCTGACTCCAGAGCACAGTCTCTTCACTACTGTGCTGGGTCGCTTTGTTTATAACAGTACAGAGGGATCTCTTCCTCACTGGAGAAAGCGCAAATAATGCAGGGAGGACTATTAGATTAATGAGCCCTCATACTAAAGCAAGATCAAAAGAAATTCTAGTAAGTGCTTTTCTCAGGACTCTGATAAAATACCTGCCTGAAGCAACCTAAAGAAAGAAAGGCTTATTTCGGATCAGGTTTGAGGGGGTCGGGGCCATCATGGAAGGGAAGACATAGCCCCCAAAGTGGCTGGTAGGTCCAGTGGCAAGGGTGTTCTCATATCTAGGCAGACCAGGAAGCAGACGGAAAGCTGGACACGGAGCTGCGCTAAATCTCAAGGTCTGTCCCCCGGTGACTCACCCCCTCCACTGGACACAGAGCTGGGCTAAACCTCAAGGTCTGTCCCCCGGTGACTCACCCCCTCCACTGGGCACAGAGCTGGGCTAAACCTCAAGGTCTGTCCCCCGGTGACTCACCCCCTCCACTGGGCACAGAGCTGGGCTAAACCTCAAGGTCTGTCCCCCGGTGACTCACCCCCTCCACTGGGCACAGAGCTGGGCTAAACCTCAAGGTCTGTCCCCCGGTGACTCACCCCCTCCACTGGGCACAGAGCTGGACTAAACCTCAAGGTCTGTCCCCCGGTGACTCACCCCCTCCACTGGGCACAGAGCTGGACTAAACCTCAAGGTCTGTCCCCCGGTGACTCACCCCCTCCACTGGACACAGAGCTGGACTAAACCTCAAGGTCTGTCCCCCGGTGACTCACCCCCTCCACTGGACACAGAGCTGGACTAAACCTCAAGGTCTGTCCCCCGGTGACTCACCCCCTCCACTGGACACAGAGCTGGACTAAACCTCAAGGTCTGTCCCCCGGTGACTCACCCCCTCCACTGGACACAGAGCTGGACTAAACCTCAAGGTCTGTCCCCCGGTGACTCACCCCCTCCACTGGACACAGAGCTGGACTAAACCTCAAGGTCTGTCCCCCGGTGACTCACCCCCTCCACTGGACACAGAGCTGGACTAAACCTCAAGGTCTGTCCCCCGGTGACTCACCCCCTCCACTGGACACAGAGCTGGACTAAACCTCAAGGTCTGTCCCCCGGTGACTCACCCCCTCCACTGGACACAGAGCTGGACTAAACCTCAAGGTCTGTCCCCCGGTGACTCACCCCCTCCACTGGACACAGAGCTGGACTAAACCTCAAGGTCTGTCCCCCGGTGACTCACCCCCTCCACTGGACACAGAGCTGGACTAAACCTCAAGGTCTGTCCCCCGGTGACTCACCCCCTCCACTGGACACAGAGCTGGGCTAAACCTCAAGGTCTGTCCCCCGGTGACTCACCCCCTCCACTGGACACAGAGCTGGACTAAACCTCAAGGTCTGTCCCCCGGTGACTCACCCCCTCCACTGGACACAGAGCTGGGCTAAACCTCAAGGTCTGTCCCCCGGTGACTCACCCCCTCCACTGGACACAGAGCTGGACTAAACCTCAAGGTCTGTCCCCCGGTGACTCACCCCCTCCACTGGACACAGAGCTGGGCTAAACCTCAAGGTCTGTCCCCCGGTGACTCACCCCCTCCACTGGACACAGAGCTGGACTAAACCTCAAGGTCTGTCCCCCGGTGACTCACCCCCTCCACTGGACACAGAGCTGGGCTAAACCTCAAGGTCTGTCCCCCGGTGACTCACCCCCTCCACTGGACACAGAGCTGGACTAAACCTCAAGGTCTGTCCCCCGGTGACTCACCCCCTCCACTGGGCACAGAGCTGGACTAAACCTCAAGTTCTGTCCCCCAGTGACTCACCCCCTCCACTGGGCTCCACGTCTTAGACAGTACCACCATCTGAGGACCACATATGGAGTCTGTGTGGGGCTTTTGGATTCAACCAGTCACTAGGACTCTTTGGAGAGACGTTGTCTATATTTTAAATAGAAATCTCTGACTTGTCCTGGGTTGTTTTGTTATTGAAAGAAAACAAGGACATTTGGGGCTGGAGAGATGGCCTGGTGGTTAAGAGCACCGACTGCTCTTGCAGAGGACCCACAGGGTGGCTAAGAACGGTCTGTAACTCCAATTCCAGGAGAACTCCAGTTCCAAGGGAATCTGACACCCTCTTCTGACCTCCGCGGCATTGCACGACATGGGTACACAAACCTACATGCAGACAGTACATTCATACACATACAAAAATAATAAATAAAAATAATAATATTTAAAAAAGAAAACAAGGACATTTTCTAAAAATCTCTGTGAGTGAGCTGAAAAGTAGAGATAGGATGGACTTCCAGTGGTTGTGCTGTCACAGCTGGAGTATACAGGCGCTATGATGGGAAAGTATCACTGTGTGTTCAGTTACTTGAAGCCACTGACGCAGAGCATAAATCCAAGTTGATGCTGAAAATTAATGCATAATATGGCACTTATGACACAGACAAAATGCCTAGATTTTTCCCCTCTTAAAAAATATTTCATTTGTTTAATTCCTAATCACCAGAATAATAGTCTTTGGAAGTGCTAATTATGTTATGAGGTCAGAGTCTCCATAACCCATCAATGGTTGGGGCTACTATTCTTACAAGAGATACTAAAAATTTCTCTCTCTCTCTCTCTCTCTCTCTCTCTCTCTCTCTCTCTCTCTCTCCCATTCCTTCCTCTTTCCCTCCATTCTAGGTGACAATGGAGCAAGAAGTCCTGACCCAGCAAAAGGGCCCTTCTCCTGAGTCAAAGATGCCAGCACCTTCATCAAGACTCCCCCTCCTTTAAAACTAACGGTTGAATTCCTGTTGTTTAAGCCACTGGGTGCTTGGCTAACTAAGACAGTGTGCCAAGAAAAATGTCATCATAACTATAAGTTATAAACAACATAAAATATATGATCCATGGTGTAGAAGACATGAATACACGACCACTCAACCAAGGTTCAATTGTCAATTACGCTAAGACAGTTTGTGAGCATGGTCCCTGTACTCAGTGTCACAAACACCCACAATAAAAGGCCATTAAATTGGGGTCAGGAGTTTGGCTTGCAGGGAATAAGCTTTCCATGAAGATAAGACTTGGTAATCTGAGAGTCAAGGACTAAAAGTCTTGGATATTTGTTCATTGTTAAGGATATGTATTTTTCCAAGTAGCTGTATATTCTGATAAAAGGCTAATCATAACAAATGGATCTATCATACCCAAATGTCTCATTCCCTGATAATACAGCATCACACACACAATCTGCAGGCCATGAAGACAGTTCCATGATAAAGTACATCTGGTCCTTCCTTGACTGCCCAGGACATTCAATGCTATTTTGCATTTTATTTGTTTTGGTTTGGTTTTTTGAGACATGATCTCCCTGTGGTCCCAGCTGACCTGGAACTTACTATGTAAACCAGGATGTCCCCAATCTCACACAGACCTGGCTACCTTTGCCTCCCAAATGCTCTAATTAAAAGTATGAACCATGCTTGGCCTTTATTTTATTTTGCATCCTTGTTTAAGTAAATTAGAAATGTAAGTGTATATTTGGAACCTCATTTCCAATTGGGGGATTAACTGAAACAATACATTCAATACTCTTTGTTTTTTGCTTTTTTTGGAGAGGGGGTCTTTTTGAGACAGGGTCTTCCTTTAGTCTCAGCACTGGCCTTGAGCTCACTATGTAGAACAGACTGGCTTCAAACTCATAGAGATCCTCTTGCCTCTGCCTCTTAAGTGCTGAGATTAATCCCATGCTGGCAAGCTTTTCCACTGGTCATGTTACTCAACTTTCTGTACTAGCCTTTCTTCATTTGATATATAGTCAGTTGTATTTCTGATCATGTATAGTAGGTGACTCAGGAATTTAAATTCCTTGCTTAATTAGGTGTTTTTTTCTATCTTCAGGTCCTGATTTCTAGGGTTACAGAAGTTGTCTAACTCATCTCTGAAGGGGAAAGAACACGATAGATCAATCACTCCTGAGAGTTTTTAAAAGTTAATTTTTATAGTCAACGTGCATTTAGCATATAATTTGTTAACTGTATTAACCAAGCTGTATATTATGTCTCCAGTAATTACTCATACTAGAAATGAATATTATCAGTTTTGACCAGTACTTTTCCACCTCCCCAACTCCCCAACCCCTAATAACCACCATTGTATTCTTTGTTTCTTTTTTTATTTGTTTATTATATTTTAAGGGATTCAAAATATAAGAGCACAGTTGTTTTCAGATTACATTGACATTGCCATACAATTAGGTAATTGGTGCTAGCATCCACAGATGAGGGATACCATTCATCGTTTGTTTTTCTGGGACTGTGTTACTTCACTCAGCATGACATCTTCTAGCTCCAGCCATTTCCCTGCAAGGCTCATGATGTCATCTTTCTGTATTCTTTGTTTCTATGAATTTGACTTTTAAGATTGTAAATATCAGGGAAATCTTGCAATAGTTTTCTTTCTCTGATGGCATTTTTCATGTGACAGTGACTAAGAGGAAAGAGCTTAAGTATTTTCACCACAGAGCAGGGAGGTAATGGCTTTGTGAAATGACAGGCAGCCCACTGCCCGGCCATGGTACTCTCTTCACAATGCACACATGTGTCTAAACATCCAATCATATCTTGAATGTATATTATTTTAATTTCTCAAGTATGCCTCAGCAGGCTGAGAAAAAGTAAATTACTGTTAGAGAATATACATACACAAAATAATATCACCTCTCGGAAAGCATAAAGAATTTCATTATTTTTCTAGTGTGTGCAATCAAAATGAGTGCTTCTACAGATATTAATTTTGTGTCTGTTCATCCCATCCAGTTCTCAGCTAAGTATTATAATTCCAAGCATGTATATTCTGCTTAATGCAGAAACATGATTTTCACTGTCATAATCATATGCTTCATGAAGTAATTTTGCAAATACTATGTAATTTTCCCATCCCTAACTTTACATCCTTAGTGCTTTTAATACAGTTTGGATTAGGGAAATCTAAGTAGCCCAGGGAAGCTATTACCATAAGTAGTCTCTCTCCAGCTGGAAAATATTTTAAATTTAAAGATTAAAAACAGCATTGCCAAGCTAAATGACATATCAGATGAATGTGTTAAAGACCTCGCAACAAGTTCTTTAAATTTTCATTGTATCTCTACAGGGAAAGAAATAAGTTAGGCCCCTGCTTCTTTATTGGCACATTCCTCTTTCTCTGTCTTCATGCAGCACAATCAACCAGCTCCTATAAAGCAAAGATCAGTACGTCCCAGCTGCTGCCCAACCAAATGATCCCTGCAGAAAGGGTCACAAGGAGGCACTCAGAGATGAAAACAAAATGGCAGATGGGAATGTGGAGGGTCACTGTGCAGACAGCTGTACAGAAAAAGCAGGCAAATATACGGAGATGTGCTTGCCTGTGCTACGTTAGGCTGGAACATTGGCTTATTTGATATGTGCTTAAACTAGAAGTGGTGACATACACATGCAATCCTAGGATGCAGAAACAGAGCAAGAGGATTAGAATTCTTTCTGCAGTGCATGGCACCCTGTAACAATAAAATAATAAAGCAGGACTGAAATTCAAAATATTTAATAACCGATGGGGTATGGGAACCAATCAACCCAGCCCACCGGTAGAGTCCTGTGTTTCAGCAGCTGATCTGATTTTGTTAGTAGACGCCCATGATAGCCATGCTACACAGCAAGTAGACAGACTGCTCAGTGTGACAGGACATAAGTATAGAATGGTAGAAAAAACAGAGGCCGCAACTAAGACCTGACTTGAATTTGATGTTTAATCTTTCCTGTGCATGACTAATTTGATGTGGTATTGGATGATGATGTGGCATCGCTGGGGTCCTGTGATTTCATGAGGCCATGTGGAGACCCCACATTATATCCTGGTGCATGTTCACAACACTGGGTTTGACTTGTAACTGAACTACTGGAATGCTGAGGAAATGGCTGTAACGGCTGGCTTTTTTCCCACTATGAATGTGATAATTTGCGATTGTACTATTTGTTCATATGTTTTTCTCCTCAACTGAAATGCAAGCTGGAGGGCAGGGCTTTGTGGTTCACTGTTACATCCTCAGTACCAAAACTGTCTGCTCTAAATAAATACTACTGCATTTATGAGGAAATAGTAACTCTACTTGTCATTACAGAATTTTTGTTTTCACTTCAGCTTTAGCTATGATCACCAAACATACCTGATTAAAATAAAAGCACTGAAACTTTCTTTTACCCTCAAACAACATGGTAAGAAAAAAAGGAAGCAAATTTACTCTTCAAGTGCCAAAGGAGAAGGTTAGAGAACCAGGCGAGGAAGGGTCTTCTTGCGGTTGAATCCACAGCATTTCAAGTAGAATTTCAGCTTCAATCCCTGACATTCATCTTTTTATTATTTTTTATTTTTTATTTATTATTTCTTATGTTTATGAATGTACTGTCTGCATGTAGGTTAGCACACCAGTGTCGTGCGATACCGCGGAGGTCAGAAGAGGATGTCATATTCCCCTGGAACTGGAGTTAAGGACGGTTCTTAGCTGCCATGTGGGTGCTGGGAATCAAACCCAGGTCCTCTGCAAGAGCAGTTGGTGCTCTTAACCACTGAGGCATCTCTCCAGCCCCAACATTCATCCTTTTCTGAGACAGCAAGGTCCTCCATCCAGAGCAGAGTGCTCCGGAGTAGAGAACACTGCGCGCTCCACCTCCCCATCTGGCCCTCTCCCTGCTGAAAACACCTGTTCTCCTGGCAAACATGAAACTTAAGTTGTTGTACCTCATCATGTAGAATCTAAGAATAAAGTCCTAACAAATTCCTAAATTGCTTCTAATTCAGTCCTATAAAGCCACTAATCAAGTCTATTGAAAGTATGAAGCAGAAGAGTGTTTTGCAAATAAAAGAAACTAACGGGAAATTTGTGAAGGCGTTAATCTAATCAGGGTAAAGACTGGACTTCACCTCTAAAAGTACCCACCTACCCTTCCAGCTTCTAAGATAGTGGAGAGGGCTTTGGTAAATGCACACACATTCATCCTAAAGCTTTAGCACAGCATTCGTGTTTACAAACATTTTTAATTAACTTAGAAACAACCATCTCATCTATCTTTATGGCAGTAAATAGATAGTCTCTGGGTTCCAGTTATATTTGTTGCATCATTTTTAATTTCTCACATTATCGGCAGTTTAATAGTTTTCTAAGATACTAAATTTGAGGAAGAAAAAAAAAAGAGAGAAGAAAGTGAATAATATAGTAATTAAGCTTAACTCCAGCCCAAGACTTCATAAGTCTCCCCAAATTCCTTACAAACATTATATTTCAGACAAATTTAGAAAGCTACTTATGCAAGTACATATTAAAAGAGTGTCATGGGAAAACTGCAAATTTGCATGCCTGAGGCAAAACCTGAGCCAAAAACGTCTCTTAAGGCAATACCAGATGCCTGATTGGGCACATTAGCATATAGATTCTCCCTGTGCTGGGAGAGAAGAGAACCGGGATTGAGCTGGGACCTCACCCTCCAACACTCAGTCTCCATTTCCCCCTCTTCTCCTCTGTCATCCTTCACAGCCCTCTGATTCCCCTCTGTCCACTTCCCTCGCTTCTCCCACTCTCAACTCTCACAGAGGGCATGATGTAGAAGTTCAGGACCTAGTTCCTATCTCAAACCCAGAGCAGAGTCCAGGATTACCTGGCTCATTGGGGTCAAACTGAGCCCAAAACATGAGAGTGCAAATGGAATAAAAACAAATCCATGAGCTATGTTTCTATTTTCATTGCTAGCCGGTTCCGTTTGGGTACTCTCTCTTTTTTGCTTTATAGTGGTCAATGAAGACTTGGTCTACAACTCTCTAATCACTTCACATTGAAATAAGGGCAGTCTGTTATTTTTTATGGCTTTTGATATAAGTATTATTTCTCACAGTTTATTGTTTTTGCATCTATTAATAAACTATCAATTACCTCTTTCTCTTCATTTTTCACTTGAAGTTTCTGCTGAGTTAGTCCTTCTGTATGACCCCCATGAAAAATGGGATGGCAGTTAAGTAACCTGCTGGGGTGAAGGATCTTTGCAATACTCTTAAAGTGGTTTGATGCATGCTCCTGAGCCTCTATCAAAAGTCAAGTTCTTTAGTGCTTTCATTTGAACCAACCTCCCAGGAGGTGGACCATGCAACACAGTGAAAAATGGGAAGAGCAGCCTATATAGACAGTTGAAAATGTATATGCATGAGTCCTGTTGTTGAATAAGGGAAGAAGATAACTGAGCCTCTGGAAAAGAGGAGAGAGGAAACCTCTGGCTATGGGTTCCACAGGTAAGGCCAGGGCTCATTTCTAGATTTTCAGGGGTGGAGGTCCATGACCCAGGCTTTGTTCAGGCTTTGTTAAGGACTTCTAATCTTGTCCCCACTTCTCCTCTCCTGGTGATAAAGGCTATAGGAGCAGCTGTAGAAGATGCTATATTCCAAAGGTACTGAGAATCCATCTCATTTGAACTCCTTATATCTGGTTTAATACAGAGAAAGCAGGACTTATGCTGGAAAGCCTTAGGATTATCTCTAGGCAGTACAGGCTGTGGCTACGTATAGACGTAACTACTCAGAACCTCTACTGTGATGAGGTTAACACAAGAGGGCTGTAGAGAGGGAAGAATGGCATTTGGAGGAGATTTGTGAGGGAAGAACTGGACTGAGTCCATGGATCATAGTAAGGCTTAGTAATAAACCTGACTCTATCAGGCTGTGATGCATCAGACTCAGGATCAGGCACACATCACAGCCACAACAGTGAGCAGACACCCTCTTGTTCTCCAGTGGAGACAGCAATTGGTGCAGACACCTCAGACTAAGACAGTCCAGGTTTCACAGAGTTTGGGATCAAGAAAGGACACCTAAAACCAAAAGGTATTCTTCTCTGCACTTTGAAAATGAGATGACATCATACGGGTGCAAACCACATGCACATGCACACAGACAAGCACATATCTACCCAAGAACATTTTGGTTTCCAGGCTGGAATTTCAGGGTAGCATCCATGAGTATAAACTTCATTTATTGCAGATAATGTACTGCAGAGAGAAAAGGGACTAACTCAGACGTGACTTCTTTATAAGTCAATTCTTTATTTCTTCTTTCGCAGTGGCAGGGAAGGCATTCATAGACATAAAGTCTTGCCTTTAAGGGCCGTAGTGTCTTCCCTTTCGGCATTTCTGTAATTGGGGAGATGTGCAGCCGACCTTACCTTTTTCACTGGCTGAGGATGTCAACTGGCCTTTCCTCATGTTCACAACACCCAGGGTGTTATGTACAAGAGCAGCAGCCTTAGAGCTGTATCTTCCATCTCTATTTTCTGGACTCTTTAATTTCTTCATCTATGAACATGTAAAGTTTCACAGACAAGAAAGCTGAACCAGTGCCATATCTTCTCCCTTCATTTAAACTCCCTAGAAATGAAGCAATTACACGTTATTTGATTAGTAAATAATAAGTCACTCCATATTTTTAGCTGAGATCTCATATGAAGATCTCTATACCAAGAAGAACCCAAGAATACAAGTGTGTGTCTATAAAACAGTCAAGTCCTACTTTCTACAACTTACTCCAAAAGAACCTCATCTAGAACAGTTATTCTCCTGTTTTCTTTTGTAAAGTCACAATGATAAAGGAAGTATGGATAAACACTACAATTTTATCTTATCCTTTATGTTTTACTCGTGTGTGTGTGTGTGTGTGTGTGTGTGTATGTGTTCATGTGCACCTGTGGCCATGTGTCATGCCATACATGTGGAGGTCAGAGGACCTGTTCTCTCTACCACGTGTGTTCTTGGGTTCCAACTCAGTTTGTCAGGCTTAGTGGTGAGCCTCCTTATCCAATGAGCCATGTCACTGGACCAAACACTGTAATTTTACTTAGGATTGCTTCGTTAAGTTAAATAATACATATGAGCTGGGTGTGGTGGCACACACCTTTAATCCTAGCACTTGGGAGGCAGAGGCAGGCGGATCTTTGTGAGTTCAAGGCCAGCCTGGTCTATAGAGTGAGTTCCAGGACAGCTGGGGCTACAGAGAGACCCTGTCTTGAAAAGACCAAAATAAATAAATAAATAATAATACATATGAAACATCATTCACAGTGTCTGCAGGGCAGAGTGTGACATAATGCTGATGAAAGAGTGCTGAGGGATCTCTTCAAGACCCAACAGTGAGTTTCGTGTAGGCAAGGGAAGAAGAAGTCATGAGTAAATTGTGACTCCATGTCCCCTGATGAACCTCAGGCCCCTCTGTTATCCTGGCTGGCACAAAGGTGGGGATGGTGCCAATAGATCAGGAACAGAAAGTCAAATCCAAGCGCAGAGCTTTGGTACCATTGATCGACTTGCTACATTCATCTTAGAAGAATAAACACAGTCATACCTGGAATTACTCACTGACACAGCAGAGATCTCACCCTTATTTTTAGTTTTTGGTAATTTCATACACGAGTGCTATATTTCCATCACTTCTACCCCCCTCTCTACCCCTCCAGCTCTTCCCACATATACCCCCTAGTCCCTCCCAACTTCGTGGCATCTTCTTTGTTATTCTTACATATACATTCATATCTATATAAATGGACTCTGGAGATCACCTTATTGTAACATTAGCAAAAGAGAAAGCATTCTTGTCTGAAAGTAACCCAGGTATTCCAGTGTTAAGTTTCGGCTCTCTCTCTGTCCTCTCTTATCCAGTTCCTATCCATTCTTCTGTTCCACTTTCAAAATTGCATGGAGAATAAAACGTTTACTTGAGAATTCAACTTTATAATCATGGGAGAAACAGTCAGAGCTGCTATGAGCACCCAAGGACATAAGACCCAGAGTTGATGCAAACCCATGCCAGGCCTAGAGTTTAGCTAGCATAGCATAAGCTGAATTCCAGCTCCTATTTACTCTCTGCCCAAGTACCCTTGTGCACAGAGAGGAAAAAAGACAAAACAGAAAAACATCATCTGCACCTCAGTCCTAGGCTCAGTGAAGTTCTTGATGTGATGAGTCACCTCTCTAGAACCCTTAAAAAATGGTTATGTACTAAATAACTGTGGTTTGTAATAAGCATGTCAGTGAACCTTTGAGTGGGCTGAGGGAACAACTTTATAACTACAAGTTCAAGTAGCTGTAGCAACAAGATAATCAAGGGCAGAGAATATAATCATGTTATCTTCCCTGATGAGCATTTCTCAACATTGCTGTATTAATGAGATCTTTGTCACTGTGACAAAACACCTGAGAAAAAACAACTCAAAGGAAAGAGTTATTTTGGTTCAAAGTTTCAATCCAAGGGTGACTGGCTCTGTTCTCTGGAATCATCTACAACAGAGATGGGAGTGCACAACAGAGGAAGCAGCTCGCCTCATGGCAGCCAGGAAGCAGAGAGGAGGAAAGGGTCAGGGATAAGATCAACAGGTTCCCAGTGACCCACTTCTTCCAACTGGGCTTCATGTCCCAAGAGCCTTCTCACTGTCAATTCATCAATAGATTATTCCACTGATAGAGTTAGAGCCATCATGATCCGACTGCCTCTGAACAGTGATCTAGGACATGAGACTTTCAGGAATAGTCCACCAAACCATACATGTGGAGGACTTTTCATACACTGTCTGTGTTGAACATGCAAACCATCCATGGATTTCCATTTCACACATGAGCAAACATAAGAGGCAAAAATACATTCTGTTTACTTGAGATTTGGGGACAAAGACTTAAACCCTCACCTTGCTGCTTTCTTTCAAAGTACTAGGCCAAGCAGGGCGTAGTGACACACATGTAATCCCACCACTCAGGGAGGCTGAGGCAGGGGGATCACAAATCTGAGGTCAGCCAGGGCTCCATAATAAGACTCTGAAACCATAAACTAAACAAATTCTTCTATAATTTGCCTTGGTCATAGTGTTTTATCACAAGAGAAAATTAACTAATACAGAATATGCAGAGTTTGCATTTTAATTGCTTGACTATTTTTATTTATGGATGCTTCTATTTTAACATAACAGCATAGAAAATTAACACAAAGAATATTAGCTATATTTTAAAGCTGCTAGTTTCTTAGAAAATGACCTTTGTTAGAGAGAAAGGAATGTATTTAGTAAAAACAAAACTAAAAGCTGGGCATGGTACATAATTTTATTCCTAGCACTCAGGAAGCAGAAGCAGGCAGATTTCTGTGAGATTGAGGATAGCCTGGACTATATAGTGAGTTCCAGGCTGGCTGAGGATAGAGTGTGACCCTGTCGCAAAAAAAAATGTATTTAGAGCCAAGCATAATAGCACACGCCTCAATCCTAGCATAAGAATTTCTGTAAGATGCAGTCCAGCTGCTCTACATAGCAAAATCCAGGCCCCCTGGGGCCCATAGTGAGACCTTGTCTCAAAAAACAAAAGCAAACTCTCATTAGGAGGCTTCCTCATGCAACAGATGGTGATTAACCCAGAAAGGCACAACTGGCCAAAGCACAAAGAATATGAACCTGCAAAGCACTCGTCCCTGAGTAGGACACCTGTCTCAGACCTCTGCCTCCCAAGGCTCAGGGACCACTGTCAATGGGGGGCGGGGGGGAAGGAGTGCATGAGCCAGAGGTGGTTGATGGGCACAGGGAAACAGATTTCCAGACAAGCATGAAGTAATTCTTATGAACTTACAGCAGCATGTTCAAGAGCCAGGAAAGCTCAAGCCACACCAAAGCACAGAAGTGGAGACATAAGAAACCCAGCCTCGGCTGAGGAATGATTGGCAACTGATAACCGCTGAAAGAGATGCAGTTTTCTTTAAGGGTGTGATATTAAATAGATTAGGCTTTAGTGGATGCACACCATGGACATTTTGGGATAGAATTTGACTTGCTAGACCTTAATATAGATGACAGAGTACATGAAATCTGATTAGCATATATAAGGGGGGTATAAGATGTGGGAAGATTAAATATGATCAAAATATATTATGTAAAATTCACAAAAATTCAATTAAAAAAAGTAAAAGAAACCAAGCACGTGCTTAGAGACTAAATGAAAGGATGCTTTCCACAAACTCACAATATTTTTAGACAGCACGCATATTATTCTTTAAACTATTTTGAGGATAACACTGTGGTTAAAAAACAGTTCCCAGAATCACTCTGTTAATTACAGCACATGAAAGCAGACAACTGCTTTCAGGAACTGATCTGTTGGTTCCATGTCACAGGTGTTCTCAAGCTTCCTGTAAGTGAGAGGCGCTTTCCAAAAAGTCTGGCTAAATGAGGAGGAGAAGAAGCTGACATATTTGAACGTTTTTGCTGGCATATGTCAGAATCTTTTTAAAAATGCCAGGGAGGCTAGAGTCTTCTGGGAATTTAACAGAATCATAAAGCAGAGAAAGAATGCTAGGGCTGAGGACTCTGAAGCCGGAGAAAGCAGGCCCTGCCAGGACACCCATGCTCCCGCAGACAGTCCCACACCGCGCACGTACAGGACCTGCCAGGACACCCGTGCTCCCGCAGACAGTCCCATACCACGCACCTACAGGCCCTGCCAGGACACCCATGCTCCCGCAGACAGTCCCACACCACGCACGTACAGGACCTGCCAGGACACCCGTGCTCCCGCAGACAGTCCCACACCGCGCACGTACAGGCCCTGCCAGGACACCCGTGCTCCCGCAGACAGTCCCACACCACGCACTTACAGGTGCCACTGAAGGGCAAGGTACTCCTCTCTTTCTAGTTTTCTATTTTCTATATTTTCTAAAAGTAAAAATGCTTTAGAAAAAATAAATACATGATCACTTTCAATTCTGTCAATATATTTCAATGCAATGTTTCTTATAAACATCCTACCAATACTAAATGCAAGCATATTTCTCTTTAGGAATGATAAATAAGGTAGCTATGAATTCTAGAGTCGTCAAGTTGCCGTTCATGACTACAGGCCTTGACACACTGCTTCTCACTCTAGGGTCTTTTTCATCCCCACTGCCAGAGTTCCGTGTAATCTAGCACTCAGAAGCCTGAAGCATGAAGATTGCAAGTTCAAGGCTAGCCTGACTACATAGTGAGACTCTTGTCAAAAGAAAGAGAGAGAGAGAGAGAGAGAGAGAGAGAGAGAGAGAGAGAGAGAAAGTGCAAAGAGAGTTCCTGCTACCAATCTCTTATCATATATAAGCCAGAGGGATATTCAAAACATACAGCAGCCAGCAGAGCATGGGGCTAAAGAATCAACAACCACCACCCATACCGGCATACATCAACCTGCAGCCAAATGCAAAGTGTGGTCCACTTAGAGCATCCTTATGAGTTGATGTAAGCCTGGGGATACATCCATATATTCATTAAAATTGAATTGCAATAAAATTGAATTATTATCTTGTTTAGGATGATCAAAGAGATAAATAAAAAAGATAATTTTGAACCAAACAAAGATACTAATTATAAAGAGATCAAACAAAGAGAAATAAGTATTCATAGTATCAGAATTGGCTTCCTAACATGACAAGGGAGAAAAGAAATCGATGATCCTACCTAGCTGTAAAGCTTGTGAGCCACAATAATGACCAGCCCAGCAAGATATCTGTATCAGTACAGTAGTGACACTTTTTTCTTAGGGATAATCAACAGTTGTCTAATTGAGCTTAAGGTCTTTCCAGCAGGAAGGAACTCGTGTGTGGTACTGTAAACACAGCCAAGTACTCATGGTTGGAGAGGTCAGGGACCCTAAAGAAGAAGTTACTACTGCCGCTTTGCTAGACTGAAGTAACTTCTTATTATATTCTAAATACTTTTCCTTATGTTCACAGACAAGCCTAGCTCTCACCGCTCATCAACAAAGTTGCTTCTTGCAAAAGATGGAGACGATTACAGGGACCAACAAATGGTCAAAATGATAAGAATGATTGCTCGTGTGGTGCTCAGCCCTACTTGAAAGAACAATGCAACTCCTGCACCCATGGCTTAGAAAACTTTGGAGAAGAGAGATAGATTGTAACAGTCAGAGGACCAGGAAACCTGCTCCTTGGTGGTGTTGTCCAGACATGACAGGGAAGCTGCTCTCGTGAAATCTCAACAACCTTTGCCTACACAGGACCTGCACAAGGACAACACCAGGCGACGTGCCACTGTGGATAGGGAAAATTTTACAGGCCTCAAGCAATGGTTACTGAGAGAGGGAGAATCGGCTTTCTCCAGAGACAAATTCCCTAATGGGCTACCAAGTACCCAGGAGCAGTACTAAGTGGGCTCAGCAGTCATAAACACCTATTCATAATTAAAGACGTCATGATAGGTGGGCAAAATAAAAACTCTAGACTAAACCTAATAATATTTTTCACTCTGTAGCCCTGGCTGACCTTGAACTCACTATGCAGGAATCTGCCTGCCTCAACCTTGCTGGTATCAGAACTACAAGTGTGCCACTATGACTACCCCCCCAAAAGCACCATTTAAAAATATGAGAATCAAGAACATTCTACCATTAAAGAAAGACATGAAGTATTCCCGTATGGTTGTCTGAATCTTTTTGATATCTGTTGTGATTGCTAAGTGAAGTAACACGATCCCAGAAAAACAAACAAGGAATGATATGCCTCATTTCTGCATACTAGCACCAAATCCCTACTTGTAAGCAAACTGAGCAAAGTTTATGTTACATTTCTTTTATTTTTTTATGTGTAAGAGTATACTGTCTGCATGTAGGTTGGTGCACCCATGTCGTGCAATGCCACAGAGGTCAGAAGAGGGCATCGGATTCCCCTGGAACTGGAGTTAAAGACGGTTCTTAGCCACCATGTGGGTGCTGGGAATCGAACCCAGGTCCTCTGCAAGAGCAGTCAGTGCTCTTAACTACTAGGCCATCTCTCCAGCCCCATTACATTTCTTTTAATCTGAACGCAACTGTGCTGTTATAATGTGAATCCCTTAATGGACTCTAGAATTAACCTACCACCTATTTTCAGACTTGTAATTTTGGTATATGGGTGGAGGGTATGTATGCCTATTTCAGAATAATATAAAATTAAAGGGAAAATGTAAATTCTTAAACATGTATTGGAATTAACATACAGTCTATTTTCAAACGTCATAATTTTGGTGTATGTGTGACATATATATGCATATTTATGAATATTTTGGAGCCACACAAATTGGAAGGGACAACAACAAAAGGACTGGGTCAAAGAACTGACTGAAACAGTAAACTTCTGCCCAAAGCAATAAACCTCTGCATAGAAAAACTTTTAAAAGACTGAGAAAAAGATGCAAGACATGTATGGCAGAATGCATGAACTCGGGAGAGGTGAGGAGCATTGAAAGGGGAATGAGTCTAAGTTGGACTGAGAAATGTTTGAAATGCACAAAACGTCAATTAGATAGAAAAATGTCAAACACCTGAAAATTTAAACAAATCTATATCTAGACTTATCTTTTTGATCTAATTTATAGAAACAGAACATCAAGAAAAGGGGGGAGGGAGAATCTCAGAAGTCACTACAGGGGACAGTAAGAACTACAAACAAACAGGAATCAAAGTGACAGTAGATAAGAGAAGGCAAAGGAGAAGATTTTCAACATATTGAGAAAAAAAAAAATAACAGCCAATCTTAAATTACATTTCCGACTTGAAAGAACAAAATAAGGACAGATTCAGACATACAAAAAGGCTTTACCTGTAAACCATATCTATTAAAGAAATAAGGTAAAAATCTATCAGGAAAAACAAAGCAACATCATACCAAGCAACATTTGAATAGGAAAAGAACTTAATCTTAAAATTCAAATTTTTAAGTTCTAAGAAGAAACTGTAAACTTCTAGAAAGCAACAGCAACAGGAAGTAGCTACTGAATGAGCAGAGAAGGTATAAGCAAACACAAAGGAAAAACTGGGATCAGATTGCAATTTCAAACAGGAACACAATGGGCAAAAGAAGGAAAATGTAATTCATGCTTTAGAATCCATGGAAGAAAGAAAAGTACAGAAGCATTTATCATCAGAGAGAAATAAAGAGAGAAAAGAAGTCAGGAAGAGGAAGGAGGGTGTGGGTGTGCTGCCTCCATGTATGTAAGGGAACCTGCGTTGAGCAATGCCCACAAAAGCCAGAAGAGGACACTGGAACTAGAGTTATGGATGGCTGTTAGCCACCCGTGGGTGCTGGAAACTCAACCTGGGTCCTCTGCAAGATCAGCCAGTGCTCCTAACCACTGAGCCATCGCTCCAGCTCCCAGGAAGCAGAACAAGTTAAATAAGTTGATAAGAAAAGCTCTAGTAGGAATGTCTTTCTTAAAACATCAAAATCTACATGTTCAAACTAAATAATCTACATATGATGCCACCCTACCCAGGAGCCTAGGTTAGCTTTAAAGGGAGAAAATGTCAATTGGCACAGTTCAACTTAAAAGTTCTCCATGTACAATTTTTCTAAAATGAAATTGAGGCAAAAGGCATACACGAGTAAGTAAGAAATTATGACAAATTATGAATGTGTAAAATATGGCTCCCTGGTCATCAATTAATAAGGTTAACAATTGTTTTAGAGACAGTGACACCATTGTCAGTCTTTCCCTTGGTTGACACTGGTGCATTTAGCAAAATATCCACAAGTGGTTCTGAAGTTCTAGTCATTGCATTTGATACTTAATACAGATCTTTCCTCATATTTGAATTTGCTAGAAATTTCAATATAGAACTGGATGTGAATGCAATTTTTAACAAATAAACATCAATAGGAAACCATGATACTAAGCTCTAAGAAGACTAAGGCATATTGCTTTTGGTAAACATTAACAGGAAAGATCTTCAGTGAGTATAATTAAAATAAATTATAATAATTAAACACATCAGTTATGTGACAGCTGGGTAAATAAAGCAAAATGTACTTATATCCTGTAGAAAACAGGCATTCTTAAAACAACTACACAGAATTTTGAAACTAACACAATAGATCTCACAGACATATCCTTACCTCTTGACCTTGGGACACAATATCATCATCATGCTCAAGAACTGCACAAGAGAGTTGCCAAAAACAAACAACAACAAATAAACCCTTCTCTCATTTTAAAATTTGTTTTTACTTTATGTATATGAGCATTATGCCTGCATGTATGTAAGTATACCCATGTCATGCAATGCCCACAGAGAACATAAGAGGACATTGAATCCCCGAAAAGTTTTCAACAGTTGTTAGCCAAAGTTTTCAAAAATTGTTAGCCGCCATGTGGGTGATGGGAATCGGACCTGGATCCTCTGGTTAAGAACAACAAATATTCTTAATCACTGAGCCATTTCTCCAACCTGATAAACCTGGCTCTTCCGCTGTAAGTAGATTTACAGTTTTGACTCAGGGCCTCATTCATAATTATCCTTGGCCACATGCAGCCAAATGAGGCCAACAGCACAGTTCTTGTAAATTCTACTGTGAGTGACCGAAGCATCACAATGGCACCATGAGGCGGTGTTCTTCCCTGAGGAATTATGATAGCTAAAGCTCAAGGGAAACCATCATTTTCTTCAATGATGTAGCTGTCAATAAGTTGATTGCTAAGTAAATAACCTCCCATCCACTCAGTCAAGAAAGTAAACTCAGGTATCATACACAAAAAAGAGGGAGACTTGCTGAGAAGAAGGGCTTCAGTGGCAGAGAGATGGAGATGAGAAAGGGGATGGGGCTTAAAATGACTACAGTTCATTATTGAATGTATGAAATTGTTAAACAATTTTTCAAATGTCAGAATGACAATGCTTAACCAATATGGATGCCCCTCTCTCTCCTGTTGCTGGAGCCCAGTGCCCCCAGCTGACAGGGCTGCTTTAATCCACAGAATCTGAGGGATGAACTCCTGCCTCTGAGCCCAAGGTAATCCTAGGTTAGTGGTGCTGAGCTCCTGGTCCAGATGGAGGAAACTGTGTGTGAGCCGGCAGGATGGAGATAAGGGATGGTGAAGAAGAGAGGACTGTGCTGGCCTTTCTTAAGGAATGCAATTCATGTCATGCGTTATTTATTCTTCCATCAGCCATAAGATGAAAATCACTTCTGTCATTATGGTACAGCAGAGGCCCTCAAGGCACAGGGAAAGGAGATGAATCTCCCATGCCCATGACCAGTGAGTTGTACTGGCAGAATTTCACTAAGCATATCCAAGTCTCATGTTTGGGCTCTTAAACAAAATGCAATACTGACAAATACAGTTTCTAGGCCACAAATTCATGCCCAGGTACCAAATAAGGTCTGTGGTTGAATTTTGTTATATACATTGTACTTATATTTCTAAAAATCAATAGCCTTTAGAAAAGGTACTGTTATAACATGTTTTATTTAACTATAAAAAGACATCACAAACAGGATAATTTATAATGAGGCCAAATGTATTACCTCATGGTCCTACAAGACAAGAAGTATTCAGATGATGTGGCCTCATCCTGTAAGAGCTTCCTGGTGCTTCTTCACTGGACAAAGAAAGAAAAGGAAAGGAGAGAGGGGGGAGGGAGAGAGGTAGAGAGAGAGAGGGGGGAAAGAGAGAGAGAACCAATATCTCTTTTGATAAATAATCACTCTTGCTGAAAACCCACTCTTGCACTTCCTTAATCCATTCACAGCCCTATTTCAGGCTGTACCTGAAACAATATTGCATTAACAATCAAGTCCTAATTCCTGCTTTTTCAGAGACATATTCAGACCATATAGTTCTGTCCAGACTCCCAAATTCTTGTTCTTCTCTCACCCAAAATAGCTTCATCTCATCAATAGCTCTTGGTTTTAGCTCAAAGGGCCAGAGGCTCATCTGAACCAGCTACAAGTAAGATCCAGGCATGACTAAGCCTACAGGGAAATCTTTTCCAAGCTGTGGGCCAATGAAACTAAGAAAACCATTTAGTTCTCAGATGCAGTGGTAGACCAGGCCTCTGATAGATGCTCCCACACCAAGAGGAAGACACTGGCAACATAAAAGGAGCAACTAGGTCCACGTAAGCCCACAACCAGCAGGGAAGCAACAGGAAACCAGAAATCCAGAAAATAATCTTTTTCATTCTACGCTGCTCTTCAGAGCACAGTGACCCAGGTTTGGGCCCCTAAGCACTCGTGGAATCCCAACTGAGCTCAGCAACTGTAGCAGCTTGCCCAGGTGGAAGCCTTCTCGTTGAAGCCCACCCAGGCTGGTGGCTTTAGAGTTCTGATTCGCATACCTGTGGTTCCACTAGGCAGTAAAGGGAATTCTACACCGACTCTACCCCTGATACAAGCTTCTGCCTGGGCCACAGGCTCATCAATACATTCTCTGAATTTCAGGTGGAGGCTGCCTTGGCACACAGCCCATGTTGTGCACACCCAGACAACTAGCATCACATGAATAGCACCAAGGCTAAGTATGGACTCTCCTCAGAGCAGTGTCATCAGCTGCACTGGGACCTGCCTCAGCCACAGCTAGTGTAACTCGGGGCAACCCTGGACAGGGAACTTTCTCTGTTCTCAAGACCCTAACATTATTACCCTATTCTGAAAGTGAGTCTTCAGATCTCTGAAATGCCCTTTTTAAAATGAATAACACAAGGCTTCTTCTCCATGCTAACCCATCAGAAAGTCACCTGGCCACAGCCTCACACACTTTTTCAATTTTTACTTGGCTGGGCTGTGAATTCATTACATCCCTGATTCTGTTTTCCTTCTGATTATAAATTCCTTTAAATTATTTTTATCTTCTCTTAGCTTGTTGCCTGTGTCTAAATGGAACCATGCAGCTCCTTCAATATTTTGCTTATAAATGATTTTCCCTAGTTTGTCCCCTTAAGTTCTATTTCCAGAAAGCACTCTAGGCCATAGATACAATTCTATTAAGATCTTTGAGACTTTTTGGTCAGAATAGTCTTTACTCCAGCTTCCATGAAGATGTTTCTGTGATTTCCATCTAAATCTTCATCAGAATGGCTTTTACTGATATTATGTAACAAGTTTCATGCTTAAGCTCTAATTGTTCCTTTCCTCCAGTCCCTCACTAGAATAAACTTAATATCCCATTTATTCTAATACTAGACTGTTACTAGCCTGCTCCTCCAAACTCTAGCACACATCATTATTTGATACAGCAACCTCTCAGCATTGACAACAATGTTCTATCTTAATCTTCTTTGTGCAACAATAACATAAAACCACATACTGGGTCATTTATATTGAACTGAAATTTATCAACTCACAGTTCTAGAAAATAAGAATTGAGTTGGGCTTTCCCACCACCATTCTGTGACAGGAAGGCAAAGAGATGAAAGGATTAGGAAAGGAGAGAAAAGGAGAGTAAGGAGAGAGAGGAAGAGGGAGGGAAAGAAGCAAGGACAAGTGACAGCAAATCTGCCCTCCCAGTAATGACATTAATCCATCCTCCTGTCTTAACCATATGTCTTTAGGCCCCACCTTCCAAATTTCCATCTAGGATTAAGTTTCTATAAGCGTTTTTGGAGAAGCACATGGAAGACGCACAGGTTGTGGCTCAAGCCACCCAGTCTGCCGGAGCCCATCAATCCTCTATTTTTATCCAGTAACGGCTTCTCACATTACTACCCATCTCATAGTAGAGGCATCTGATTTGAAAACCCCAGATAATAAAGTATTTTCCATTAAAGATTTACAAGTTTACCATCAAAGGAAAAAAATCGTTTTCTGAAGTACACATACAAAACTATTATAGGATATACGTGATTCAGAAATAAAAATTTTGAAAGTAGAAAACTAATTAAAATGAAGCAGATTAACCACAATATAAGCAGTCTGAGCATCCTTTACTGTACCAAGTACATATGGCAAGTCTGAACTTCACAGATTTATGCAAGGTGAGCCTTATGTTAGTTTCCGGACTACAATCATCAATGCAGGGAACCACAGGGATTAGAACCATCTACTTACTTTCAAATATACCCCAGTATCCTGTATTCTTATGTTGCTTTCATGCCTCTGACTTGAGTCACCTGAATCTATCCTGATTAAATAGATACCGGCTGAGTTGTTGCCCTTTTCATGACCAGTATGCTAAATGAGGAAATTCTCCATGTGTCTGACATTATATAATGTTGACTAGGGCTTTAAAACTTACCCCACGCACACACTTTTATGGACCAGGCCGCTGCCCACTTGCTCAGGGTTTTGACAGTCTGCCCTTTTCCTCAGGGTTGTTGCAAACACTTTCAGGAGCTTTTGCAACACAAACAAAGAAAGAGTCAAATCTGTCTAAGGGTAGATTAGCTACCAAGTGTAACAGAAGGACAAAGGAACAAGGGGATGTTGCAAGGGCATCTACACTGTGACAAACCTTAAATAGTCTCCACTAGTGAAGAGGAATGTATAGATAAAAGAAGGCAAATAATGGGGCTGGACAGATGGCTCAGCAGTTAAGAGCACCAGCTGCTCTTACAGAAGACCCAGCTTCCTTTCCCAATCCCTAACATGGTAGTTAACAACCACCTGCAACTCCAGTTCCAGGGGATCCATTGCCCTCTTCTGACCTCCATGGGCATTGCATGACATGGGTGCACCTATACACAGGCAGGCATCATTCTCATACACATTTATAAAAACAAAGTTCCTTAAAAAGAAGGCAAATGTCCAGGTATGGTGGGGCACACCTTTAATCCCAACACTAAGGATGCAGAGGCAAGAAGATTGCTGTGAGATCCAGGCCAGCCAGATCTATATAGTAAATTCTAGGCCAGCTGGGGCTACGAGGAGACCCTACTTTGAAAGAAATGTAGGAAAAAAGGAGGGGGAGGGAAGGAAGGAGGAAAGGAGAAAAAGAGAGGAAGAGAAAAGAAGGCTAGTGGAAGGAATGAATCAGGGAGCAGATAAGGAACAGACGGGACAGTAAGTCTAAGAAAACTTCATCTAGGGAATTTGTCTATGGGCAACATCACTAGAATATAAGTTCCCACAAGAAAAATTATCTCACCTGATTTCAGCTGTCAGAAGAAAAGTTGCCTTTGGTTAATTCTCTACTCAATCAAATACTACAAAGGATTAAAACTGCATTAGAAACATTCATACACATACGGAAATAAATAAAATTAAAAAAAATTTAAAAAAAACACAAAAATTAAAAAAAAAAGAAATAACTAAGCAGCCCATTTTAGTATAAAACATGAATCATGATGAGCAAGCAGATTGTCGCTCAGTTTCCACTAAGCCTTCCGACAGTAATAATAACCTGATAACGATAACTTCTGTGCTTGGAACCAAAAATCCACTGCCAGAACCAATGCTTCTGCATAATGTGGAAGAAGATGAAAAGAAACAGAGAAGCAAATATTTTCTGTCTTTCAGTCTACTTTCTATATCTTAAATGTAGTCATGGAGTGACAAATGGCTCAGAAGCCAGTATTTAGTATTTAGAAATCTATAGCTCGTTCCTTTACTTAAAGAAATAACCCATTATCTGGGCCGGGCTTGCTTCCCACATATGAGGACCTGAGTTCAGATCCCCCATTTCTGTATACAGCCAGGCTCAATGACACAGGTCTGAAACCCCAGGGCTGGGGGCTGGAGACAAGCAAATCCCTGGAGCTTGCTGGCTAGCCAGCATGAACTCTAGATTCAGTGAGAGACCCTCCTGCACAAAGCCAAGGTGTAGAGCAATAGAGGAACATCACCTCCAGATTCTACATGCACACACACACACACACACACACACACACACACACACAATCTACAGTCCATCCCTTCTATGACTTAAAGAAATAATACATCACCAAATACTTGTCTCTATATGGTAATGTTATTTCTGTATTTTGACATATATGAAAGGGGAAAAATATACAAATAAAAAGTATCATGTTTCAAAACTTTTCACAATATTGTTTTTATTTTATTTATTTATTTACGTGTATGAGCGTACTGTCTGCATGTAGGTTTGTGCACCCGTGTCGTACAATGCCGCAGAGGTCAGAAGAGGGTGTCGGATTCCCCTGTAACTGGAGTTCTCCTGGAATTGGAATTATAGACGGTTCTCAGCAGCCATGTGGGTGCTGGGGATCGAACCCGGGTCCTCTGCAAGAGCGGTCAGCACTCTTAACTGCTAGGCCATCTCTCCAGCCCTGACAATAATTTTTTTAAGAAAAAGGCACATGCATATTTGAATTAATAGCTTAAAATATCAATGACTGTGCTCTGCATCTTCTCAATCTCTTCTGAAGCCACTTCCTCAGCCCGTGAGGCCCTTTCCCTTTCTAATTAAATGTGCCATTGCCAAAGGATAGACTATAACACTTGAACATAGGCCACAAGGGCATCATCTCTGTGGCCATTTAAATATCTAAAGTCTCTTAAATTTATAGTTGAGATACTAGTTTGAAAGATAAGATGTTCTGAGAATCAAAACATGGCCCTGAAGGATTCAGGACATAAAATTTATGCCACAGAAAAGCACATTTGTAAGAAAAGATGAAGGTCAGGATAACCTTGTCTCTGGAACAACAACTTTATTAGCTAGCGGAGAAGCAGGGGTTGCCAAGAGACCAGAAAGAGAACATTCTTCACTGTGTTGCTCATGACAACCCTGAGATACACGAGCACTTCAGGACTGTGGCTTTTTATCAGCCATCATACAGCTTTGGGAGACTGTAGGCATGGGCTATGAGTCTGCCTGGCAGGGGAACAAAGGGGCTCACGCATGTCACTGAGCGGGAGCTAAGGGGAAATGCCTCTGAGATGGGATTGTGTAGACACAGAGAGTTCCTATCCCAGTGTGGGTGGGGAGAAACCAAACTTCTCTTCATGTGCTCAAGAAAGTTCAGAACTGACCCAAAATCTGAGTGACTAGAAAGTCCCATGGTTGGGGCAACAAGACCCCTGAGGTAACCCACATGTCCAATGAGTGGAATATGGAAGAAGCTGTCATAGACAGGGGCTCATGGCATAGGCAGACACGTGTGGAGAAGGTGTTCCTTAAGGCCCGCCTCATCCTCACACTTCAGCATTTAAGAGTTAGGCAAAATATTGATATTCCAGGGGGGCAGGGCAACACTAATACAACTGAGGAAAGAATCCAGTGAGTAGGTTGAGGATATAGTTGAGCGATAGAAACTTACCTACCAAGGGGTTACAAAATAAAGCTTAGCATATCCTTAAGGAAAATTAAACAATATTTTTCACTCTGGAATATTCATTTGAGGAATATTCATTTAACAACGTTAAATCAACAGCAAATATGCTTTATGGAGTGAATATTCATGCATGTGTGTATATGTATGAATGAGTATGAGTACAGGTATACAGGTGCCAAGGTTCTCCTGTGGAAGTCAGAGGACAAGGATGCTCTCTAGGGTCACTCTTCTCCCTCCTTCTTATTTGAGATAGTCTCTCATTCCCTGTGAGTGCCCTGCTAGCTGGTTACAAGCTTCCAGTGATTTCTCTGTCTCTGCTTTGCATCTCACCACAGTGGGGCTGGGATTACAGACAGTGCTACAGTGTCTGGCTTCACGTGGCTTCTGGGTATCTAGACTCAGGTCCTCATTCTTGTGTGGCAAGTATTTTCCCACTGAGCCAACTCCCTGGCCTGTGAATATCTGTTTTAAGGGAAAAAAAACTCATTCCATTAAATAATATAGCATACAATACTACTAAATATTGGATATATATATATATATATATGGCACATATCATTGGAGCTACAGAAATGTAGTTTAATATAAACATTTAAGCAAAATCATTGAATGTCTAAAACAAGCCCATTTGAGAGCTGCTATTCTTTTTATAGTAATAGCAAAGCTCCAGCGCCCACCTTCTTGTAGAATGGAGAAAACTGGTGTCCCTGTCACTCAGAACCCATATCAAAACCAATAGTTTATGTGAACCAGACCAAGCTAGTGCACAGGCTTGTGAGTATAGGAAAAAGGTACAAGCCGCTGAGGCATCATGGGGAGTTTTGAGTGCTCAGGCACACGCATCCAAAAAGAGGTTCAGTTGGAATTGGGAAGTAACTGGTTGTTTGGCTTGTGACTGTGACAGGAAGAGAAGCTGGAAGTTCCATGGAAAGTGCAACAGCATTGATCAGAAATCATGATAGTCTGGAGAGTGGGCCGGTTCCTCCAGAGGCCTTGTTGTTCAGCACCACCCTCTAACCAACTGAGCTGACCGGACTCAACTGAGCTGGCCTTGTTTATGAAGCTCACTTTTTCAGACCTGCAGTTTGAACACATACATTAGGAATGTCTTTGCTTTAATCAGTCTGCAAGTTTTAGAAGATAACTGGGTCCCAGAGGAACCCCAGTAGTATTAATGGCTGCCTTTTAGTTTCATCTGTGAACCTCAAAGAGCCCCTCTTTCTACTTTGTTCCTAGATGCAGCCCACGGCTGTTTCTTGAAGCCTGAGTTCACTTTCCAGAGAATAATTTGCCAGCAAACAGTCAACAACCATCCTGCCCCTGCAGGGCACAAATCAGATTTTTGAACAGAATGTGTAGGCAAATGGGAATACAAAGGGGATTTCCTTTCCTCTTTCTCTAAGTGTGTAAGTTTCTAATGCAGGCACCAGGAGCCCAGAAATTACACTTGACACTCACTGTACAGCGGAAGACACATATCCCTACACAGTCTATTGTTATTCAAAGCGGTTATGCTTTATACTTGTCAAGAATACTGAATTGGGAAAGACAACACTACTACTTCTACACAAAATAAGGGTAAGGTTGCCATGAAATCGTCCTCATGATAGTTTCATCCACTGATTAATACGCAGCCTTCTTTTATGTGCATTTTTCTTTAAAGACATCTTGGTAATACACATTGTGGATGCATCAACATTGAAGTTACGGCCAGCAGTACTCACTACTGGATGTGTCTGGGCAAAGCTCATTTAACACTATCACATCTTTTCACAGACATTTTCCCTAGGCAAAACATCATAGCCTCCTTCCACTTAGGAACAATACACAACATGTTAGCACTATGACGGAGACCATTTTAAACACCAGAATATTTAAAATGACAAAAATGTGATCCTAAGCAAATAGCAAAAAAGACATTTCTTAACAGCATGAGAGCCAAAGGAAATCAAGGCATCGCCCTGTCTGACCACTGGGATTAGCAGTTCAGGAGCTCTGACATTTCAGCAGTCTGAGTATGTTGATGAATGATCACAAAAGTAGCCTCTGTGTTGACTATGAGTGTGTAATTTGTTTTCTATGGCAACAACAAAATAAGGAGGCTAAATTTTTTTTCTATGTGTATGAATGCACTGTCTGCATGTAGGTTTGTGCACCCGTGTCATGCAATGCTGCAAAAGTCAGAAGAGGGTGTCAGATTCCCCTGGAACTGGAGTTAAAGACGGTTCTCAGCCACCATGTGGGTGCTGGGGGTCGAACCCAGGTCCTCCACAAGAGCAGTCGGTGCTCTTAACCACTAGGCTGTCTCTCCAGCCCCAGGAGGCTAGATAATTTACAAATAAAGGATGTCCAAGAGCAAGGTGCCAGCATCTGTTCAGCTTCTAATGAGATCCTGTAGAGGAAGGAAAGTGGACGTATGCAGAAGGAATAACAGGGTAATCGATGGAAGGGCGAGGCCAGGCGCATCTTGTTCAACCCAACTCTCTTGACAACCAAGACACTGTCTGTCTAAAGAACTGCATTAACCTCTTCATGAAAACAGATCTCCATGAGCCTAACTCCCTCTAAAAAACCTCACAACTATATATTGTTACATGGACAATTAGAAATGTAACACGTTTAAATCAGCATAGCTGCTTTAACTACCTGCTAAGCTACCTTCCAGGCCTTTGCCTCCTCCCACCTTCCATCACTCCCTCCATCCCTTCCTCCCTCCCTCTGTCACTATCTCTCTCCTGTTTGCTCTCTCTATTTTCCTTTCTTTATTCACCGATGCATCACCGTCTATGCCTCTGTCACATTTCTTTCTTTTTTTTATTTATTTTTATTGATGCTTTGTGTATTTCATACATCATTTTCCAATTCAGTTCAGGCATATATCCCCTTCCCTTCCCGCCCCACCTCACCCCTACCCATCGCAGATCATGCATTCTGCCGTAAGTTTTCTGCATCTTTCTCTGCTTTTTTGTTTTGTTTTGTTTTCATTTTTTTTAACAATAGGTGATAATTTGTGAGTACAAGCATCCTTCATGTAAAACCAATTTGCAAGCAGTTGTGCCCAAACCCACACAGCTCATGGGTCCCACCATCCTGAAAGGGGGGGCTTGTATGTTCAATCAAGTTGATCAAATGAGTGTCCAGTCTATATTGTTGTAGTTTCACCATTAACCCCAATCGAAGTCCTTACATCCTACCACGCCCCCTCTTCCACAGATTGTTACCTAGACTTAGAAAAGGGGCACAGGTGGATGAGAAGCAAAACACTCTACTTTCTCTGGAGCTGATGTCTTGGTCTCTAGTCAGTTCTGGCTGTTTTCTTTCATGGGCTGCCAGCTTGTCCAGGCTTAATCTTTCGATCCTACTAATGAAGCACATGCAATTAGATATTTAGGTATTTAAACAGTATAATATATAGCCTTTCGATCCTACTAATGAAGCACACACAATTAGATATATAGGTATTTAAACAGTACTAATTGTTATGGTAGGTTACTTTGATATAGACACAGATGTTTGGATGGTATGTCAATTCATGATCTACATTTTCTTCTGTCAAGTATGGCAGGGTCTTCGTGTGGTTTATAACATCTCCTAACCATTAGAGGATGTAAGCTTGTGACATCAGCCGTGGGTTATTCCTCCAAGGAGAAAGCCAATAGCCAATTAGATTTGGGATATACAGACATATGGCTGCCACTGCTGCACAGTATTTCCAGGCAGATGAGGTGTAGCTGGTGCTGACGGAGGAGTCTTGCTTGACTCAAGGAGACCTATATTTGCTTTATTGGTTTAGTGGTCTTTGGTAACACTCTCTGGCATCCCAGAGACCATCTGTATACTTGCAAGTGCGGTCTCCATACATCTTTTCCATGTTTGTATCAGGTCTTCAACAGCAGGGCCTTATCGCCTCTCTTCCTGCAGATATCCCAGTTAGGAGGCAAGGAGCCTTTACCATTTGTGGGGGCTTGGATCCCCTGGCCAACATCTCCTTGGTAGAATAATCCATTGTTGATGTCAGAGCTCCTGTATTGATATATTTTGTTTAGGTGCATAGCTTAAGGAGACTTTAGCATTATATTTGGTTCTGAATAGAAAATAATCCTTTTCACAGTTTCTATGTCCATTAGTCAATTAAAGAAGGCAGTTTTACTGATTTTACAAGAGAACACTTCTATAACAGCTGGTTCCAATCTACAGCTGTAATGACCTTATCATCCTCTAATTTCTCTTTATTCTATGGGGGCAGAGTATCACCAACTTAATGGCTGAGAAAGAAAATGCAGCTTTGCAGTGAGTAGGATGTACCAGAAAGTGCCAGCAGAAGGATTGACTCCTCTGCGCATTGAAGGGAAGAAATGCCTCAGATTGCTGCAGACATCAGGCCCCTCTGTGGATCCTACTAGTAACAACTATTTTTTAATGATTCCTAACGAAGCTTACCTTCTAGGTGCTGCAAAGGTTTTAATACAAGAGACTTTCTTAACTCCCCCACATTTATTTCTTTTTTGCATATCACAAACTGCTCATGGCTGAGTCTTACAATTGCCCAGTTATCATCAATAAATTCCACTACAGCAAAAATTGATGTGACTCACAATTGGGCAGCCCAGACACTGCCTTACAGCTGTGTCTTTAGGAAGTTTGCTGTAATGCTTGGGATGAGAATTATCCATCCAAAAGACTCACATTTGAAGGCGTGGTCCCCAGCTGGCAGTGCTATTTTAGAAGGTCATGGAAACTCAGGAGACAGGGCTAGCTGGAGGAAACACATCATTAGGTATTTGTACTTAGAGGCAATATCTTGTCTTAGGAATATTCTCTCTGCTTCCCATTCACCATGAGGTGAGCTATCTCTGTCATGTGTTTTGTTGTTTGTTTGACTGTATGTTTGCTTGTTTGTTTGGGGACAGGATATCATACTATATCTGGCCTGGAATTCATGCTATAGCCCAAGCTGATCTCAAATTGTCTCAGACTCTTACCACCATGTTGTTCCACTTCCTCACAGGCTCAGACTCAACAAACTTGGAGACTATGGACTTGAACTTCTGTAAATATGAGCTGAAATAAATATTTCCTCCTTTAAGTTGTTTTTCATAGAAATTTTGTCATAGCGGTTAAAAAAATTTGACTAATGCAATCAGGAAATCTAAAACACCTTTTCCAATGCTCTTCATGATATTAGTCATCTCTGTAAGGAATACTAGCTAGAAAATACTCAATTATCATTCTATTATTTGTCCAGCAATATGCTTATATATTTGTGGAATGCGGGGAATAAAACAGTGACCAAGAAAGACACAGTCCTTACCACTAAACTGCTTACAGATTAATGATGAACAGTGACAAAATGTAACATTGACACCTCGCGCACGTTCGTGGACTGGGAAAACAAGGCTTCTTGAAAATCAAATTAAAGAAGTACTTAACGGGGTCCGGAGAGTCCGGCGGCCAGGGTGGCTGTGCCTTTGGGCAGGATACCCAGAAGCCACCTGGGCGAGTAGCTTGGGAGCTGGGGCCTTGAGGGCGGGATGCGGGCGCTGGGCCAGAGGGTCCAGAGAGTCCAGCGGCCAGAGCGGCTGTGCCTTTGGGCAGGATACCCAGAAGCCACCTGGGCAAGTAGCTTGGGAGCTGGGGCCTTGAGGGCGGAATGCGGGCGCTGGGCCAGAGGGTCCAGAGAGTCCAGCGGCCAGGGCGGCTGTGCTTTTGGGCAGGCTGCCGGGGCGCGGGCTAGA